>MU129090.1:27742-127627 GCA_014904985.1 Hydnum rufescens UP504
TCTCCACATCCAGAGTTGGATGTTCTTGTCCCAAGAGCCAGAAGCAATCTGCTTGCCATCAGGTGAGAAAGCAATGGATGTGACAGATCCTTGTGCCCTCCATTGGCTGGCCAACACTCACACCCATCTCCCACATTCCAGAGTTGGATGGTCTTGTCCTTAGAGCCAGAAGCAATCTGCTTGCCATCAGGTGAGAAAGCAATGCATGTGACAGCCTTGTGCCCCTCCATTGGCTGGCCAACACTCACACCCATCTCCACATTCAGAGTTGGATGGTCTTGTCCTTAGAGCCAGAAGCAATCTGCTTGCCATCAGGTGAGAAGCAATGCATGGTGACAGAATCCTTGTGCCCTTGCATTGGCTGGCCAAACACTCACACCCATCTCCACATTCCAGAGTTGGATGTCTGGTCCTTAGAGCCAGAAGCAATCTGCTTGCCATCAGGTGAGAAAGCAATGCATGTGACAGCTTCCTTGCGCCCCTCCATTGGGCTGGCCAACACTCACACCCATCTCCACATTCCAGAGTCGGATGTCTTGTCCCTTGAGCCAGAAGCAATCTGCTTGCCATCAGGTGAGAAAGTAACACATTCTACCCAGGAATCATGTCCTTCTAAGATCAGCCTAATGTTTGGCCAGTGCTGAAGTCTTCCCTGAGCAAGTTTTGCAACTCCTGGAAATTGACTCTGCCACCTCTGATATAGGAGGGATGATGCAGGGGCAAATGTCAGACCAGAGAGGTAGATGTGAGGTGCACTTGTAGCAATCACGGGGTGAACATGGAGATGAATTGCAATGCATCATCTTGCAGCTTGACAAGGTCTGGACCAATCTGGGGAATGGATATTAATCACACAGCTTCAGCATATGAGCTAATTGGAGCCATGCTCACAGGAGAGATCCTAAGTGAGGCTAACACAGTTTGAGGAGAGCTCTCTGTCAGGCTCATTACCTCTAACCAGTGGAGGAAATGCTTCTGAAGCAATGACTCTGTGTGTTTCTGAGTAACCTCACTGGTGGTGCTGCAGACACATGGAATGCCCAGAATCGACAAGCATAAGACAGATGAGAGGGGATGTGTTCATTCACAAGAACAGTAATGTTGGGGATAGCAACATTGGGGAGAAAAGATGTCGGAAGTTGACAGATATTGAATTTCAAGCTTCGCTCCATCATGCGGAAGCATGCTAGGGCCATGTGCAGATTTGCTTCATCTTTGTCAATGCAGAAATCTTGGTTATGCTTCGGGTCACACAAGAAATCGCGATATGACGTGTGGAGAGGTACAATGGGTTCATCGTCGCTGTGAGTACCGCTAAGGAGCGAGGCAAGATGTTTCACAATCCCTCCCTGTATCTCCTTGTCATATGGGTCATCTGGAGTGAGGATAGAGTCTGGCGGAACTAGGTGCAAAAGGGCCTGCAATGATAATGGCTCCTGAGCGCATACGATTCGGCCAGGATCGACTTGACCCGTTTTACTCCTATCTCAATCGAAGGATCGAAGTACGCCTTCATCACGGTGCTATAGAGCCCATAGAGCCTTCGTCACTACGCAGCACTGTCGCAATCCGGTCATGCGGGCCGACGCCAGCTTTACCATCCCCACGAATGAAGCGGCAGGCGGTAGCAGCCCATTGAAAGGATGTTCCAGCCATCCGAATGAGATCTCTCAGCTCCGTCTGGTACTTCTCTCGGAATAACTTCGCGTCACGGAATTCATTGTGCACATACTTCCCAATATCGCGCGAGGTCTGATCAGCGGGGATGTCGTCCACCAGCATGACGGTAGCCCAGGTTGCAGCGGAGACTGCAATGCAAATTGGATATCGGGCTCATGTCTCGAAGTGACTACGACTCGAAGACCCGGAGGGAGTTCTGAGGCTCGCTTCGTTAGAACAGCGAGTGCGTCGGCACGAGCCGTAACGTCCCCAGATTCGTCAAATGCATCGATGAAAACGACGGTCTCCCCCAGGGCCTTATCATCCTTGAATGATGCAATGATGAAGTGCTCGAACTGCAATTTGCAGTTATCGGTTGTTCGTATCGCAGTCTCGTCCTTCACAGCATCGACAAGGCGCTGCTTCCGGGACTTGTCGAGGTCGGCAGGTCTCGAGCGATCGTACTGAACAAGTTGGTCAGGTTTGCAAGGGGTTTATTTTTGTCGAAGCCATAGTACGACCCCTTGCGTTCAAGGTCGGAAACACGTTTCGCGCATGAGCGAAGGATCGACGATTTCCCCGCACCCGCCAGGCCGCATAACCAAAGTACACGAGACGATTCATTCGAGCCCAACTTTATTGGGCTACTCGGATCAGATGACGGGGTATCCGCTCCAAGAGCCCAACCCACTATAGCGTCGATGATCTCGGTACGCGTGCCTGATAAGCACGCTTTATCCAGATCGTGATGGGCCTCCGGGGCATATTTTATTTCGCGGAGCAGTTGCAAGTCGCCTGTGGAACATCTTAGGATGAAAGTTTTGACTAAAGACATCCAAGAAGCACTTACGGACTTCGGCCACAACATCGAAGACACGATATGTAATCACAGAACATTGTATGTTGGCATGATCAATCAGATTCCGTCGGAGAGTCTCCAGGGTCCCCTTGTAGTCATCGATCTGTGCGTCCATAGGAGAAACCGCGTTCTCCAGTGCGCGTTTGACTTGGACCCATGCTGATCAGTCTTGGAGTAAGTAGAACATGTGAGATTCCACATACCGAAGGCCTTGTTGCAATAGTCCCGAATGAAATATGCGCACTCCATTACTTGGCGCAGTATTTGGTTGATGATGTCTTGATCTGTTTTCGAGTGTTTCTTCAACTCCTCGGCTTCGTCGGCGAAGGAGCAGCTATCTGCCATAGTCTGGACTAAACCCATCACTTTCGCGTCTCGGGCACTCTGGGCGGAGGCGATCTAATGGAACACCAGTCAGAGAGCATACAGATAGAAAACCTTGGTCTAATCGTACCTTATACGCTGCTGAGACGACTCCCCATGCTAACTTGATCCATGGGTGAACCTGTTTGTAGATACTTCTTAGTGGTCGTGGGGGACAGGTAATCGGGAATGAAACGTGCCTCGGCGAGTGTATCGGCAATTTTCACAAGTGCGTCGAGGCGACTCAACAAAACGGGCCAAGCCGTCAACTGGGCTGTGATTTCTCTTGCAAGTGGGGCGGTAGCTTGAATGACGTCGCTGACCACGACTAGTCCGGGACCGAGCTGCTGAGCAGCTCGGCTGGCATTGTCGATAACGTCACTAGTGGACACGAGAGGGGATGCCACACATATCGTCAATTCTCCGAATGTGTCGTTTGTGTCACTTTTCAAATCGAGACGTATTTCTGCAGGTATAAAGACTGCGTGAGCGTGGCCCTCTCTTCAAATAAACATAAACATGAGCAGGTTCACCTTTGTCTGTCGTGGAGAGATCCAAAGTACACGATGCGAGAATCCGCCCCGAATGCCCAAGATGGCGCCCGAGCAAATCTATAACCACTCTGCAATCAACAGTTGCCGGAATCACCGTGCTGCCGAGTGGGTGTGAATGAAAGATGACGAGGTATGCGTGCGTGAAGGAGACCTACAACTCATTCCCAAAGGGATCCTTCCACACCACCGCATCCTGTGCTGCCTTGACGTATTGCGACTTTGGCGAACGAAGCCCAGTGACGGTAGCCGGAGGCTGAATGGTGAAATGAAGGCGATATGGTTTCGATGTACGTAGAAGAGGGCTGCTACATCTGGCCTCTGTCGCGAGGGCCAAATAGGTATGTTCGATGCGAATTTTTAGTCTTTAGGTGGATACAGTAGCAGACCTGAAATATGCACTCTGCGCATGTCCGCTAGGCTCAGGGGGTCTTTGGATGCCATGATGTGTGAGAGAGCGCTCTAACTGATAATTGCCCAGATGTTTAAAGATGACGAACGGTGGTGTGACGGACTAGAACGTGGCAAGGAGGCGGAGACGTATTTGCGGCGACGAGGCAATAGCCACCAGTGTATCCCATCAAAATTAGTCAGATAGTCATGTGTTGCTTCCTCAGAAATGGTTAACCGCCACCAGTGTCGCTCACACCTGGTCCGAAAATGTCGAGGACCCATTTTCTGAGCTGTCTGACTCTTGGGACCGTCAGTCCCACAGTCAACACGAGGCCGACTCTCCATGCTCATTAGGAAGTTCCTGACATAATCACGTGGCGAACGAATTATCTCAATGTCGGCAGCGACGACAGAGATCAACGTTTGTCACGGACTCGAAATCTGTCCTTTCTACCACAGTGACCTTCTCTGCAGATTTGATATCTGCCTCTTCGCTCTTCTACATGGGGAGAAATTAAATATTACCCGGGCCATTTACCCATTTACTCATGGTATCATTTATCATCTAGACTCCCCAATCTGACACAGCGGAGCCAGCGATACCAAGCTAGTGGTGAACAGGAACAGTACACAGTACGGTCGGCCAGGTCACCAGGATTGCTTCTTCTAGCCGCTGGGGTCAAACGAGAGAGGCATGGCTTCACGCCGAGGCAGCAACGTCTGGGACAGAAGTTTCATGTTCTCCTTGTGGTATTGGTTGACAACCGAAGATGGCTGAAATATCAAAGATTCGGTTATCCGACAGATTTTATATAGAGTGACCTTGTCGGAGAGAATGTCTAGCTCAGTAGCTGTCCTACGATGATGCCGTCGGTTGGATCGATGCGGACAGCTCTACATCTTGCTTACGTCATGACACTGCCACTGTTTCGTTTTCTTCACATTTCTCTAGGCGAACATGCGAGCCGTTTGCTATGTTGTCACATTTCTAGGTGGAGTCGACATTTGTCTATCAGAGACCACCGCATACATCTGCCGTTCAATATGACCATTGAAGGTAGTATTAGGTGCTTTTCGCACGACCTTCTTGTTCCGCTTGCATCCCATCGCTCAAGTTCGTGACGTTTCTGAAGTGGCGATTTACAGCCCTTTCCCTCGACCTCGGACTCCCGACATTTATACTGGACCGGGCTCAAGGTATTGATTTAAACACTCGCGTACGAGGCGATCCGCGCCTTCCTTTTCGTTTGGGGATACCTTGGTCCTTCGCATTTGTTCGTGGCGGTTACACAAACGATGGTGCTGGACAGGCCAATATCCCAAGGGCACCTTGTTCGTCTGGCTCAATCTCACTCTTCCTCTCAGCGATACTTCACCCCTGTGCCGCATTTGCAAGGCATGCCATACTACCCTCCAGATTCTCGCAAACCAACTGCCTATCCATTTCTCAAAGCGTACCCCTATGCCGGAGGGCGGATACCAGTGTACAGTAGGTCTGACAGCTCGGCCCCCGACCGATTCCAGCCCAACGGGCCGCAGCCACTTAGGGTGCCATTGGTGTCATCGTCGGGTTCACCTCCCATTCGATTTTCGAGATCCTGGCTTCAACTCCGGAACCCGTGCCTATGGTTCCTCCTGTTGCATTCTACAGTCCACTGCAACTCCACCGCCCAAACCGCAACCGGTGATCCGAATGCTTCCTCCGCCTCCTGAATGGCCGCCGATCCGACTGCCTCCTCACATGCCTCATACACCGGACCGAGTCCGACTGGCTGCGAGATGTGCTCCGAAGCGTACAAAGGCACACCCACATTTCTCGGAGAGAATCGCTGAAAAACGCTCGCCCCTATCACCGAATCCAGATGGCATTGCGACCCCTCCCGGAGCAGTCGAAAGGTCATTTCCACAACAAAAAAGCTAGGAATCCTATGCTTTCTCCACCTCGTGTCTTGTCATCGCCCACTCCCCCACCGATCCCACGAAGCCCATCCCCGAGTCCGGATGAAAGCGAGTCATATGCACCACCTGTCCCCCATTTCTCTGAGGCCTATGAAAGGACCCTGACGTTTGTTCCCGCCTTCCGAGTGATTCATACATAGCACTCCAACCACACACCTTTCTGCGCCATTCCACTGGGGAAGGAGCTCCTCAATTACACGTTTCCAGTGACTTTGGCGCGGAGTTTTCTGCCGTTTCGTATTCTAGCTCATCGATCTCTGGGATCCGAGAAATTACGTTGCGCCAGGGTCCAACGAAAACATTAGCAAGATACCCACTCGCTGGTGTGCGATTCTCTTGGTGTTGTCCTAGACATGGGGAATTCAAGCGAAATATATGAAGCTTGAGAAGGACTGGAGACGCTCCGAGCGGTATGTCAAATGTACATGATTTATGTGGTAGCACTGGAATTAACCCAAATAAATGGTAGACTTGATCCCCTTCTGGATTTTTCACCTTTGCCGGATGACTTCCCCCTCATGACTGCAGCGAATGCAGTTTATTTCGCGCCAAAAGATGAAGCTAATAACCATGCCTAGTCCGAAAACGACCTTCATCTCCCCGTCGATTACATCTGTGCTAGTAAGGTTCGTCAATGTCACACATTCTACAGTCCAAATTCTTAAATCTTCTTGCCGAAGCATATGACGTACTATGATCGAGAAATACTAGGCCGCCCTCGTAAACAGTTTGTATACATCGGTGACTTCTTTCCTAGATCTCCTGGATGCAGGTCCTGCATCTAGATCGCGATCTTCTTGTTCAGTCGTACCCGCATTGTGGAGGTATTCCGCAGTACAGTATCATACAGGAGGCATTCAACTTGTAAGTCGCTTGCGGATCACAATCTCATATGGAAAAGCCACAAGTGGAGGCAATCATGGGCGGCAAAGAACCACAGGATGTCCTCAACGAAGTAATCCAGTCCGTGCGTTTTCCTAGATGGGGTGTGATTGTCTTGAGTTCTTCGGCTCATAATGCACTCTCGGATGTCCCCACATTTTTCGCCTCAATTGGGGCGGTCCTTTACATCGATCGTCACTTTGCGCCTTTTGTGGTATTCATCGCCTTGCCCTACGTCCGCTCCGCTCCGCGCTCGTGCTCGAGGCGACTGGAGTCTATTAGTTATTGCCGCATTTTCTGGATTGGACGAGCTTCTGCATGGCCTCGTCCATGTCCACACCTCCGCCATGGAACGGTGTATCAAATCGTTCTACCGTCGCGTTGATCGATTTCGAGCTTCCAACCATATCCATTCTTGAGCTCAGATGTGGCTCGATGGAGATATGATGTCCTTGGTTCTGTCGTAGTTTCCTGACTACGTTCTTCGCTCTTCTCAGTGGCGTGAATGAGGGTGCAACCACCAACATGGTGCACAGATCGCTCAGGTGTATTTCACACACTGGTCGCGATGGTTTCTTCGCTACTGGCTAACGTGTTATTTGATCCCAGCACAACTCTCAAGGCGTTGTACGCAGCGATTGCCGGAGTGACAATTTCCCTCGCATCGTCTCCAAACATTGTAAAGCCATATTCTCTCCGGACAGCGATTTGGAACAATCGGGCGTTCGGGAAGCCATCATTGTTCTTCGACTTGCGATCCAACATGCCCAGATTCACGACGCACCACCTCATCAAAGGTGACCCTTGTGCCTGCTGGCTCAGGGTTATCCCCTTACTCGCTTTCGCTTTCGAGGCATGGTGCAATCTTATCAACGTGAAATGTTCCTTACAGAGGGCTTAGAGGCCGGGTCTCGCTGAATATCAAGGTGATGAAGTTGAGGACGACCATCAAATTAGTTCATTGGGAGATCGCACTTGTGCATGGTGTGTCAGCGCACCTGGGTAGTCTTGTTGGTCGTCGAGGTGTGTCGTTTGACCCACTGAAGGGCTGTTTGTAGAGTTTACACCATACTCACTACCGATAGGAATCATGTGGTGAAGGTGCAGGCGCAGGTGCGTTGCAACCACTTAACTCGGGATCTTGAGGAGATCATGGGACTCATACCGGAATTCACTGGCCTCTACAAGGTATATCTTGGGCAAGATCAGACCTTAAATCTCATAAATTCCCGATCCTGGGGAAAGAACACCTGGGAATCAATGTCAAGGTTTTAGTAGCAATTGCTAATTGTTCCCATCGATGGCGAAGTCTCTTACCCGAATACGCAGATATGCAGCGGTTTGGACGACGCTGTCAGACTGAGAGACGTCTACAATTTTGGTGGGATTCTAGCGCTTCTCCATGCGTATACTCTCTGCTCGAATAGCAATTGAACTATGGATGACCGATTCACGACCTCAGAGCTTCCACCTCTCTATGACGACGAGCAGGAAAATGCGACCACCTCCATGTGCTGCATTCGCTGGCTATAGTCAGATTTCCGTCTTCAATGCTATCTGTGCCACCCACAGAAGTCACCCACTTGCAGGAGACTGAGGGGACCTGTTAGTAGCCTAGCACTGACGGACGTAAGATCGAAAGTCATTGATTGGCTTGCAACTGAAGGCTTACCCGGGGACCGTGCGGCGGAGTGGGTTCTGCTGCTGCAATACGTTTAATTGCAGGCAGCATACTAGCATACTCATTTCGACACAAGGTCACTCTCGGATATGCACCAACTCTTCCCTTATCCGTTGCACTCCCTTGTTTTCACTACGAGCATCCACCTCATCGACCTCAGGAGCGATGCCCGCTCTGGAACAGCCCACGCTGAACCGCGTTCTTTCTCTCATTTTGTCTAACATGCGATCCATCTACCAGTAGCGATTTGACTCATCATTCTTGCCAAACAGTACAGAAGAAGACCCGTGCTTCTTCCTACCCGTCGTCGAGAGAGTTCAGGGCCTGGTGTCTACGAACCGTCACACGCGATGAAGCTTCGGCCCCAGACAACAATACACTTCCTGAAGCGCTATCTCATTCAATCTCTCTCTCCCCACTGGCTCCGAAGGAGGGGGATGATCTGAAGTTTTATTCACCACCTTCGTCCCCTTCGGCAATGAACGGGGCCTCGTCCAGACGCTTCTCTGCTCTCGATTTCAATACGCTCGGGGGGTCTTTGAGCTTCCAGGCTCAACCT
Source organism: Hydnum rufescens UP504 (assembly GCA_014904985.1). NCBI lineage: Eukaryota > Fungi > Basidiomycota > Agaricomycetes > Cantharellales > Hydnaceae > Hydnum > Hydnum rufescens. The sequence continues at coordinate 36,649 of MU129090.1, forward strand.
TGCAACGCGGGAAAGACCACGGCGAGGTGATAAACATGATGCGATCTGAGCATCTGCTTTGTTTCCCAGCCATCCCGAACGATGATCCTCCGTTCCCATCGCTTTCCGTGGACTTGTTTCCCTCCGGATCTTTCTACAAACGTGCTCGATCTCCATATGTGCCTGGGTACCTGGCGGGTGGTTCCCTCCGCACACACATTATCAAATTGACTCCAGCTCAGACTGGTGAACCTAGACCAATTGTACCAGAATGTATATGCACTGCATGTACTGCCACAATCATACTTGGGTTGTACCTGTTACAAAAATGGGACTCCCACGATCAATCGCATTATCTCCGTGGCGAAACTGTTCTTCAAATTCCAACCGCACTCATTACTTCTTATCACTTGGACCATATCCCGTAGTTCCTCCCAATCAGCACTCCGCTCGCACATTCGCCGGAATGCTCCATCGGGTTCCGCGAACAGAGCAACTGGCGAATCGTATTCTAAGACGGTACCTTCGCCGAGTACGAGAATACGGTCGTAATCTGTTTCCATCTCGTCAGATCCGTTCCAAGACCGGCGCATCCAACAGAAAATGCTTACCAAGTATGGTTTTCAAGCGATGCGCAATAGTAAGGACCAGGAATCCGCCAATTCTTCTCGAATCGTTCGTTGAATCTAATAACATCAAATGACCAATATTAGTGTCAAATAGCACGCGAGCCTCAAGCACCAAGGCGTACTTGATCATCAGTAGCGAGGTCGATAGCCGACGATGCTTCGTCAAGTATAACGAACGGGCTTCGCCTGAGCATTGCACGAGCAAGAGCGAGTAATTGCCTCTGCCCGGCGGAGAAACTCGAACCGCCCGAACTGACTGCCATGTCAAGACTTATTACAGTGCCTGTACGTTCATTTCCGCCGACCATGGGAAACTTCTTGCTTGTCAAATGGCATCGCTCTAGAACATCCCAACAATCACCGTCGCTATGCTCCGAAAGTGGATCCAGATTAGAGCGCACTGTTCCAGAGAACAGTGCGACATCTTGCGACACAATGGTCTGTGGAATAATTCCAGATTCGGCGGTGCTGACAAACCACACAACGGGGCACTCAAACTCACGACGCCTCCCCGCAAATCATCTAAACCAACTGTAGAAATGTCGATACCGTCTAGGCTGCCGGGAGCTCCAGTTCAATTTTAGGGCAAACACGAAGTTAATTCACTCACAAGATCTTGCCTTCAGAGGCCTCGATAATACGAAGCATGGATAAGGCCAAAGTGGACTGCAAGCGTTAATAGTCTTAGCAAGAATGGGAACGGCACTGGAAAAATTAACCCACCTTTCCAGAACCCGTTCGTCCAACCTTCAATGGCTCCCCAGATGAGATCAAAATACTCTGAGATATTGCTAAGAATACGCACCACCCCCACTTTCTCGTGTGGTCGAATCGAGAAGGATATACCCTTTAACACCGCAGGAAGGTGTGGTGCATATCGCACAACGAGATTCTCAACATCAACCCCACCATCTGAACAAGGCCATCTTGCTGGGGGCGGTCGTGCGACTTTTGCTGGAGCCTCTTGATCGAGCTCTAAGTATTCCTTGATGCGTTCCACCGCTGCCGATAGTCGTGAATATGTGGATTATTGATATCAGCAATTGTACTCACAATTAAAATCCAACTCGGCCTGAGCAAGCACTCTGTGCATCATGTGGGCGGTGAATAACTTCGGAGGACATATAACAAAGCAGACTCGACGTACCGTACCAGCATACGGGAAGCCTCAGCAAAGACACCAGCTTGAATGATTACCACTGCTGCCAGGCCCTCATTCACGCCACTGAGGAGAGCGAACAGCGTGGTCAGGAAAACTACGACAGAACCAAGGACATCATATCTCCATCGGAGCCACATCTGAGCTAACCAATAGACATGGTCGAAAGCTTGAAATCGATCAACACGACGGTAGAAACGATTCTGATATACCCGCTCCATAGCGAATGCCCGGACATGGACGAGGCCATGCAGAAGCTCGTCGAATCCAGCAAATGCAGGCGACAAACTAATAGACTCTAGTCGCCTCAAGTCGCGCGCGGTCCGGACGAAGGGCGGAGCGATGCGGATATAGAGAAATGCGATGAATGCCGCAAAAGGCGCAAAGCGAGGAACGATGTAGACAACCACCCCAAATGAGGCAAGAAATGTGATGGTACCTGAGAGTGCATTACGGGCCGAAGAATTCAATGCGTTGTCTACAGCACCAATGTCAGCAACGAAACGGTTTAGGATGCGGCCCGTAGGTGTTTTGTCGAAAACTCGAGTGGGGGCTCGCACCACACGGTCCAGCATGGCGACAAATAAAGAACGAGACGCCTGTAGCCCAGCCCAATAACCTAAAACGATGTACAACAGGGTTGCAAAGGCACCCGCCAGGGAGATCGCCAGATAGATTAGAAGCCAAGGCATGACATCTTCAGATGGAGAAGGAAGAAAATTGATAACAGAGCCGAGTAACACCACGAACGGCACAGTAGATAGGGATGCTCGATAAGCGTCTGCCCACTTAGCCACGTACAGTTGATTGCCAACGGAGATTGCTCGCATTAATAACTGGAGGTAACTTTTCATTAAGGGATAATGGCAGATGAGCGGTAGAACTCACAAGCAAAAGAAATGTAAACAACCACGAAATCCATCCAGCGGCCTTAACATAGAGTAGATACGTCCGCAAGGAGACTCGACCTTCCGCCCGGGCTTCCTCATCGACAAGTTTACCAGCCACTGGTGGCACAATATGAGGCTGCCCATCGTCTGAAGGACCATCGTCATCGGCGTCATTTTTTGACTTTGACGGTTCCAGAACTTTCACGGTGGATTCCTTGGGCTCCGGAGGTAGATCTTCAGCTTCGATCATACTGGAAAGGAGTCCTCTATCGCGTAGCTCCTGTACACTTCCCTGTCTTACCACTCGTCCATGATCTAGCTCTACGACAAACGATGTAGCAGGGAGGCATAGAGACACATGATGAGTAACCAGAAGAACAGTACGACCGGATATAAGGGGAGCATCGGAAGCAAGGCAGTTGTTGAAGATATGTCGAGCAGTATGCATATCTACAGCGGCAAGGCTAACGATTTCCTTTGAGAATGATCGCAGGAAGTATGCGCCGACATTACTCACGGGTCATCGAGGATAACGACCTGTGGAGAATCAGAAGGACGTCATTGGATATTATTGGAGCAACACACTCACATGGCTCCGCGAGTAAATTGCACGCGCAAGACTAATTCTTGCTCGCTGGCCTCCTGCATAAAGATCCACGCTGGATTAAGATATCTTTGTATTCCGCCGTGTAAATCCACGAACCTGATAAGGAGACACCCTTCTCTCCGATCTCTGAAACGTGTACATAGGACATCAAAACGGGCAAGATGAAATTGTCACTGTGTTCTGACCGGTCATGTCCCCAGCGTCCAACACAGCGAGGTCAGGAACCAGCGCGCAAGCGTCGACAACACTCTGATACCGTATTGGTTCGAAAGGTGTGTGATATGTAATATTATCTCGTATAGTGGCGTGCTCCAGGAAGGGGAACTGGCCAGCGTATGCCACTTGGTGGTTCGCCTTAAGTAGTTTTACTTTTCCCGATACTCGGTCCATCTCGCCGAGAAGTGCTGCCAGAAGGGAGGACTTCCCTGATCCTGTTGGACCGGTGATGAGGGAAAGCTGACCGATAGGAAAGTCAATGTTGAAATTGACGAGCTGGAAGGTGGATTTAGATCCACTGTCATGGATATATTCAGGATCAGAATCTACGGCCCCCGAAATTGAAGACGAAGTTTTGGGCCTCGTCATGTGCCATTTGAATGAAGCTTGTTCAAATCCAACTTCAAACCTACTTTCGTTCTCCTCAGTGAGCGAGGAAGGAACAGGAATAACGTTTTGTTTAAGAGAAGTTGCCCAGTCTTCCACTTCATCCTCGTGGAGATATGCCTCGATGCGCTGCATGGAGACATAAGCGTGAAGAAGCGAAAAAATTTGGTTTGGAAGTTCTGCCATGGGACCCTGGAGTTGCGAGAAGATCTCGATGGAGACGAACGCCTTGGACACTGTTAGAGGATGTCCAGCAATTACGGTATACGACGTGAAGGCGGCCAATACTACAGCGCTTGGGATCCAAGTCCTATAGTATCATGAATTATGTGAGATCTTAAACATGAATATAGGTCGCGAGCATCGTACCAGAGGAATCTGAACGTAAAGATTAGCATTCATCATTGGGACCACAAGAATAGATAAAGCCTGGCTGACGCAATAATGCTCGAGACAACGTTCTCCAATACTCGCCACGCAAGCTCCGTCTCTCGCGCATTTTTGACTTTGGTAGTCCAATGTGACTCTGCGAGTCGGTATCGTGAGTGACGGCCGGGGCGCGAAGAGAGTAGGTGTGCAGCATTCACCCCATCCCATGTATTTAAGAAAACGCACTGACTGGATCAGTTCATTTACCAAGGACATTCTGTGGTCCTTTGCGGCCCATGACTGCCTTGTAATCTGATTGCGTCACAGAATAGAATGATGCGACTGAATAAACCATTCAACCAATCTGGATAACTTACCGTAATGCTCCATCTCGCCAGAGGCCATGTTATGACATATGCACCAAGGACGACAGCAACTCCCATAAACGAAGACCACCCTAAGATTCTAATGGCCCAGAAATTTAGCCACGCTATATGGATCTAGGACAATAACACACTTCTCACTGGTAAAGAAACACGAGTGCAATGGCAAGCTTTATGGGGGCAGTGAAGACGGCAGAGAACTCCCAAAACCGCTGAGCCACAGCGTATGAGTCCCCACTACGTCACGATTTCAATGAATTTCACGCGCGTTCTTGAGCGCGAGAATTGGGGATACAAAAAAAGCATACCTCATCAAATTCGTGATCCGTCCTATCCCACTTAATTCTTCCTGTGCCTTTTTCACACCCCTCCTCGTTGGAATTTCCTCCTTAATCTTTCCTCTAGTATCCTTGCCTTTCAGCGCTTTCCAATGGAGAGCGCAAAACAGTTGACCCCTCGTTCGCTCATATGCCCGACGAGAGTGCCAGCTCTGTGTGAGATCCATTTGAGCAAACGACATGTTCGCCAGGAACGCGACTAAGGCATAGAAATAAGCATCTGCATGAGAAGCGCCAGAGGAATGGTCTTCTAGTGATTGAAGGATACGACTAAGGCAATAAGGCGGCACGAAGCCTATATTGGGCGGGAATCAGCGAGAGATCCGAAACTCATACGAAAATAGAAACTAACCAACAACAGAGGTCCATGTCTTGAGGGCCACATCGATAATAAGGTCCAAGGAGTTCGAGCTAACCAGAAACCACACAAGAGACTGCTGGGGATGTGCAGCGTCTATGCGGAGATACTTTCCAAATAGATTCGCGTGTTTGAATCCCGGAGGTAGGTCCCACACATCTTCGTCATTTAATGTCCCCTGTCCCGACAGTCGGAAAAGGGCTCAAGATAATCGAATGTCAGCCAATTCCAGAGTGATACTCCATCCTCAGGGGATGTAAAGTCTCGAGAAGGTCGGAGAGAGGTTTTCGGATCCACGGGAGCGACTTTCGGACCCGGTCTGATATCTTGCATGGGATAAGACAGGCATATGGTCAACAAAGCAAGGCAATCGATGAACCGTAGGAAAGAAATAGAAGCAGCTACGACGTTGTATGATGAAGAAGCCGGGATCACTTCATGATATATGTCTAATAACGTTGAAACTGTGCTGATCGTGGTGAAGACAATGAGCGAATATGGTGACTTCGTAGGCCTGTGTGCGACAGTACGCCAGAACATGACTATCTGGAAAGTTCGCACGATTACGGAGCGGTTTACGGACAAAGGGGCGTTTAAACGCACCCATGCCACACCCACGGCCCCAGTCGCCCACACGTGCATAGGTCCTCGAGTCGCAATGAGTTGGAAGAAGAATGAACCAATACACATCGCGACTTGAAAAATAAAAGCCGCAGTGATAGCAAGTATTTTCCACCCCGGGGGAGCAATACGGGCGGCCTTCCTCCCCTCAAACTCCTCCAGGTCCTCGAATAACAAGAAGTTTTGGAAAGGCCGACTAATGAATTGGATTGTGTTGTGTACGAACGATAATCGAGTGAAACCGAGAAGGGAGGCAGCATCCTTTATGGATATCACAATGACGAGAAGGCACAATGGTCCAGCGTTGAGGGCAACTTGTCTTGCACACTCTGTTAGAAAGAAACCATCCTTGAGGTGTCGTCAGACATGGAGCTAGATCGATTTGAGAGGCCCTCTCACCAAACCAACTCGACACTTCATCGCACGTCTGACACTTGACCTCCAGTTAAAGCGAGGCGCAAATATTTATCAAGGTCTGAGACAAGCTTGCGGCGGTGCTATTAACACTGAGTGGGTTGAGGCAATCGCGGACCGAGGAAGCCGGGCTAACCCGTTCAAGGGTGTGCAATCGACCTCCAGCTGCCGTAGTTCAGCTAGTTAAATACCCAATGGGAACACCTTAGCTAGCTAGGTCTAATCTACATAAGTTCCCCCAGGAATGCTCTCACATTTATACTTGAAAAATTGGCTTGCTAGGGCTTATTTTTTCCCATTGTACTAGTCTAATGTAAACCAAACAGCATTCTAAACAACATATTTGGTACAAATTGCTTATTGAGGTGACCACATTCACCCACCTCCAATTTGCTAAGGAAAGTCTTTTGGCTTGAAAGTGATAGTGCCACTTGTCCAGGGGCACGAATAACCTGCATGGAGATTGTGATTAGATTGATCTCCCTTGGGTAATGACCATTTGACGTACGGAACACTGTTATGTTCAGATTAGAGGTGAAGACAGAGAGGGCATGAATAGAGCTTGAGATCCTGAAAGTAGTACGAATTTCGTATTTGAAGCCATCAACATTGATTTCCCCCTGCTTAGGAAGCTGCTCGACTCCGGTGATACGCCAGGCGTCCGTGTAGGTAACACTATGCTGAAACATTGTTTGGCCTCTGTCCCGAAAGAGGTTGAATGAGCGTCCATAATTGATCCTATCTTCGCGAATTCGTGACTCGGAAAACTTGGGTAGATAGCAGAAGAAGGCACGTACAGATGTAGTCGTCACCCTCCTTTTGATCATATTTCATGGGCCGATGATCATTGACCTTGACATCAGCAAAGGCTCCAGTCATGTTGAACTCGACCGGAAGAAGCCCGGAAGTTTCGAGGTATCCACTATGCCTGACTAGGGTGAATACTTGACCTCCCTTGGCCTCCCAATTGGGGTCACTCGGATCGACATTAGCGACGTAGATATATATATCGAGGATCCACCTAAGAACACTGCCACTCGATAGAGTGACGAGCTCACTAACATATTGGAGTCAGAGAAATCCCCAGATATACGTCCGACCATTTACTTTTTGCAATAGTTCGTTCCAGGGGGTGGAAGAAAGGTGTCACTGGCCGCAGCCAATTCGCGGAGAACCTCTGGGTCAGAGGCATACGATATGGCCTCTCCGATGAGATCAACCGAGGCTTGAAGTAAGGCAGATTCACTTGGCACGCGGGTGTCGCTTGTAACCTCCGAGTCACCGCGAGCGGGAGAAATACCTGGGATGAAATGATATCGGTCAAGGCCGTGCATCCTATTGAATGCAATTAACAATGAAAAGTTTCAACAGGACCTAGACATACTTGTGGACAATGAATGCGTTGCCGTTTGTGAGCTTGAAGTCGGTGAGTTCCAAAATCGATCTGGTAGCATTCTTGGCAGCGTTGAGGAGAGCGGGGGTGGTACAAAGAGAACGAGGATAGTTTCCGTATTCAAAAGCTGTGCGATCGCTTCGGGAGACTCAAGCGCGGTGTCCCCACCATGGACAGCCACCGCCGCAGGAGGTTGGTCCTGCTGGAGATTGTACTGACCGCGGAAAATTAGTGGGTGAATCGATTCGGCGTGCGTGCTAGCAATAGCTTACTGTGCCATATGCAGCGTGCTCTGCAAACGAGTAGCCAGCTGCCTCGAGATGAGTCAAGAACTCACGAGGATGGGATCCAAAGAGGTCAATATGAGGCATGATGAATTCTGAAGTCTGAGATACGAGTAGTGGAGAGCTGGGGCTTTTATAGTGGGCTCCTTACAGGTCGGATCCAGATCCCTCCGTGGATGGCTTGGATGAGAATCTGGGGATGATCTAGATCTGCAGATTTCGAGTCGACTTGGGCTTGGCGTCGGCTCCAACCAATGGATCAACTCAATACCAATTCAGCTGGGATGAACCAATCCAAACGGATGCCATCCGATCTGCATCCAATCTGATCTGTGAGGAGCGCTACTGCCGGGGGATAATTATAAGAGGCTTGAGAATCCCGGAAGATGTTGAGCCTTTCACGCCAATAGGTCACAAGAATGTATCCTAAGATCCTTGAGGTACAGTATGATGGAAGAATAGTTTGACTGGCCACAGAGGCACTCATGATTCTCTCAGGAAGCGTTGCCAATGCAGGAAAAACTTACCGTACTGTATCTTGGGAGTGAATTTTCCCATGTGGATCAGAAATATATATAGGGGATCGAAAGTAATAGGTGTTGAAGGGGCTTTATATTAGACTGATAGGATCAGTCTCTGGACCAATCAAGATTGGATTACATAATGCTATGGCGTCGTTCCTCCGCTAATAGCATTTGTGTCCAGAGACTGAAACAATTGGTCATACGGCCATATTGCAACCGGTCCGAGAATGGACTTAGTGAAATTTTGTCATGTCGTTCACACATATTCGCCTGGACTAGCTCCTTTCGTCTGACAATGTCTGGAAAACCTGCAAAATTGATGTCTAAAGTGCCAGAGCACGCTATTAGTGCCGCCATTCGCAAAGCTACGCACGAGAAACTGCTGAAACGACAACACCAAGGAAAGGACTTTCAAAATTGACGCGTCGACTCGCATTGCGGATGGTGAAGACACCATTCTACTTGCTCCAACGGGCTCGGGGAAGACTCTCGTACTTGTGATGCCACTCCTCTACCATACTGACCCCTTGACACGATCTTGACTAGGTGGAATATTCATCGAAGTCATCATAGCAGTGTCGTCATTTCCCAGATTAGTGTACTCATCGAAGTCAACAGAGATTTCCGATGAAGCATCAGAGTCAAAGTTGTTGCCAGGTTATCTAGCGTTGGGTAATAAATTCGTATTCCCTTCGAGGAATTTGATTAAACCATTTTCATGTTTTAACTGGCACTTGGTCATCACTATAGCATTTGTGAGCTTGAGAAAGGCGGGGGCATGTTTTTTGAGGAGAGTTTCAGTTCCAGACATCGTCCATGAAAGTATCGAGGAACGGGAGTTGGACTTCATCGGATGAGCCATATTCCCACGAAAAAGATCCATTTGTCGAGAGAGGATGCGTATGGTGGCATCCACGATCCAGTGATCCATACACTGCTTCCCATTATTGCATCAAGCATGACACGAAAGCGAGAATGGTCAAAAAATGATCCCCATATCGGGAAATTGAAGGTTCTTTTGATTCAAAAACTCCTTCAACAAAATCCAGAAGGGAGAGACTCTCGCGATTCATCACCTCCAGAACTCGACTGACTTTGGCATCTCGACGGATAGCAGCAAGGTCACCCAGGCTTCCAGATTGTCGAGCAGCTCTCCGAGCAAGTAGCCCTCAATGCTGGGGTGTAATCTATCATCCAAGATTGATAGCTCAGAGCTTGGGTCCGTTGGGTCATCATCACCATAAAGCATGATCACAAACAGCATCCTAGGCCTAGAAGTCCCTGCAGTGAAGGGTATATCATGAAGGAATCTTGTGAACAGGCCCAGGGAGATAGTTTATTACTATAGACGCAAGTGGGTTGCGCTATGTAGAGACGTATTGATGATGGGTACAGTAGTGACAATGATCAGAATTTCGCTAAGTCCATTCTCGGACCGGTTGCAATATAGCTATGTGACCAATTATTTCAGTCGTCTCGGCTTCCTCTTATTACGCCCAAAACGACGACATCCTTTACATAATCAATCCTCATTCGTCAGACCAGCCCCATCTAGCCCCACCTCGTGGAGACCCAGGGAGGAAGCGAGAGACCGACTGATACAATCAGTCTAGCTTTATATATAATGCCGGGGAAATTGCCGACGACAACTGGAGACAACCAATCAGAGACTCTGAACGATGGCGATCCGACTCACAAGACGCCCATTCCAACTCGGGGGTGGAGGCACTAATCTGCAGACTGGAATTGCACCTGAATAGCTCTTCTAAGACACGTCACGGCTTGACCGGGTCTGGTTCTTCAAAATCCTAGGTAGCCCACGGCCTGCTCCGGTCCTGTGGATCTGGGGTATTATATTCCGCCCAGGGTTCAAGTACCGTACACCGGAACTTCGTTTAGGGATTGCACCTGGCCCACAGGCCCCTGCGGGCCGCCTGACGGAATTCGACACCATGCTCCTCACCGCATGCACTAGGATACCGCTTCACCAGGGCTCGCAGGGGTCTAACCTTTTTAGCTCTCGGTGTTATTGGTAGCCAATCAAAAGGGTGGTCATCTAGATGTAGAGATGTGAAAATTGAATGGGTGAGTACTCGAGTGCTATCGATTTGAAGGCGTTTACGAAAGAGACCACATATGCATGATGCCTTAGCCTATTTCTAGTGCCAGGGCTAATAGTACATTGCAAGCTACAAAGTCCAGAATTTGTGATTGTGACTCTGTGTTGTCCACCGCAACCCGGACTTGTGTGGTACTGCTGCATATCATGTCCAACACCATAGTAGGGTCGCTCGCGATCGACCACTGCGTCGATCCCAATGGCTCTCTCTTCTTGAAAGTTCCAATCCAAGTCCCCCCTGCGAAACTCACCCCAGACCTCTCGATCTCTTACCACTCCGCCGTCCATCAACAGAGTGTGCTTGGACACGGATGTGACCTCCACACTTTCGGACTTATCCAACGAAGTGCTCGCACCGTGGCCCAGGATGGAGTCTCTGGTATGTCCCATTTCTCAAGTGCTGAATCAACGAATTCAGGGAAATCTATCGTAGGATCGGTCAACTATGACGCCAACGACAGGTTCACCCTCAATGGTCAACGACTGATGCGGGTCTCTACCCCGGCCACCGAGTATCGTTACGAGATCGAGCAATGGTCGAAAGTTGTGGCCAGCGGGAACGCGGCCAATCCCAGTTCCTGGACCGAACATCTCCCTAATGGGACCGTTCGCAAGTACGGGTCTACAACGGTGACAACTTTTTCATGAATCCCACCAATCGTTTACTGAGTACCCCATCAGAGCTCTAACCTGAAGGCGGTGGGTCGAGATGCTACCAGGATCTGGGCCCTGGCGGAAGAAGAAGACCCTTTCAGCAACTATGTTTCTTGGACCTATGCGCCTGCTGATGCAGATGGGGCCCTCATCCTCAACACCATCGAATATGGGGGGAATAAAAAACTCCACATGGCACATCAACGAAAGCTCACCTTCTCCTACGAAACTCGTCTGGATATCGAGACAGAGTATCTCGGAGGGTCCCATATCCGCTCAACAAAACGCCTTCTTTCTGTTGAGGCCTTTTTCAGCAACAACCTGCTCCACACCCATAAATTTGGTTATGATTATGCTCCAGTGACTGGCTTCACTCGCTTGAAAACTATCACTTTATCCGATCCCTTTGGTGCCGTTGTCTCGCCTCTCCAATTCAACTGGGCCAATTCCAACCCTACCGTATTTAACCAACTTCTCTCTGAGACAACCTTGGACCACGATGTGTCGAGCGTACGTTTATTCCCTGCCGATGTAGATGGCTCCGGTAGAACTGGCGTCATCCTCTCCTCGAAGAAGAGCAATAAGCTGGCCGTGGATGTCCACCTTGCAGATGGGCAGGGAGGTGTATCTTCCAACCCCGCTAGCTCGGTCACCACAGACCTTCGGTTTCCGGATTATCTTCTTGCATTGGACGTGGATGGCGATGGCAAGACTGATCTGGTACGTGACACTACTCAATGACGCATTGCTCTGGTTTGACGAGGTTATTTGATCGCTGCTAGGTACATGGCGTTAAGGACTACACTGGTGATCACACCCTCACAGTGCTGCTTTCGAAGCCGACTGGGTATGTACCCCAAACCAAGAACACCAAGTGGTCGCCTGCTGTCCCCACTGGGGTGTATTATTCTGGTGACTTTCAAGTAAACTCGATAGATTTGCTTCTGCTTCTGGAGAGGGACTAAAGCCTTGTGATAGGGGAATGGTTACGTCGGGCTCGTGTACCTCTATAATCGAGGTTCCGATAACGAAGTTTGCCTTGTCCAATTTACCAGTAATGGGACTGTCTTCACGAAAAGGGACGTCGTCTATGGGCCGAAGGGTGTGGATCTCCGAAGCGCACAGGTAGTCATCGCAGACTTTGATGGGAATGGGTAATACAACATATTTTCTTTGGTTATCAACAACCTAATGAGACCTACTCAGGGCAAGCGATATTTTCATCATTTCTCGAGTGTACGATGGCTCATACAAAATAGCCTCACGACGGGATCCTCAAGTACCGATGTGATCTAATTCCTAGGACCAGTGCCGACATCATGCACACAGAGTCAACCGGATTTGTCGCCCTTCCCGAGCCAGATGGAAAGACTGGACTACTTCTACTCCGGGAAAACACCAATGGCGAGCTCGAGTTTCAGACGATTCGGAGCACAGGCCAGTCTTTTGCCGTGGCCGAGATTAAGAGCAGTGGAATCTTATATCGCGGAGATATAAATCTTTGTCGCACTACCTCCATGAACTCGTTGACGCTCGTCAATACATTTCAAGGTATTGCCGGTACCGAGGTTTCCGTTCTTCAATTTAGGAACGACACGTTCGAAAAAGTCGCTGGCGTGACACAGCCAGGAAGACGTTTCGATGGGTATGAAGTGGACTTTGGTGATGTCCGAGGTATTGGGCGGGCGGACTGCTTGTTCAGCATTTATAACACTGGCACGAACCAGGTGAAGCTCTCTATTCTTCCCTGCGGAGGCTCTGCCGCGGCTCCGGCGGATTTCATCACTGGATATACCGGCGGTCTTGGCGCAACGCTAGCGGTGTTGTATGCGCCTTTGACTGATTGCACCGTCTACGGGGGCTCCGGATCGGCTAATCCATACGTTAACGCACTCTCTGGGTCCGCAAGCTTACACATGTCGGTCGGTCTGTCGAATGCCCGTGCCGACGCTCCGTCAAGCGTGATGGGTACATCCCGCACCCAACTCATCCAGTTCCCTAAATACGTCGTCAAGGAATTAAGCGAATGCGCTCTTCCTTCAACTCAGCCAAATATCGTAAACAGATCTGAGTACTTCTACAAAAACGGGCGGGTGGCTTTCGATGGGAGAGGGTGGATTGGTTTCGAAAGTATCGCCCAACGATCCTATGTGCTGGGGACGACCACGGCGAACACGTATAGGCAAGACTTCCCCTTTCTCGGACAGATTTTGAAGACGGAAATCAAAGAAACGAGTACAAGCAACCCTTTGAAGACTACTGCCTACACTTTAGTGGACCAAGCTATGAATTCTGTCCATCGCGTCACGATACCTACCATTCGACAAACCTCCTACGAAGGAGGGCGTATGGCACATTCCGTGGATGTTGCTCACGAGTACGATTCGTACTCTAATATTACCAAGACGACGATCACCAGTGTGGGCAAGACCCCCCTCGTAGTCACCAAGACCTACAGCAACGATACATCGAAGTGGATTATCGGAAACAATTTATCCGAATCGATTACTTCCACTGGGATTCGCATGAAAGAGACAAGGCTCACGTATCTCCCGGACAAGCAGGTTGTCAACAAGGTTGAAGAGTGGATCTCGGGAACATCATTCTCCGTGAAGGATCTCCAGTACGACGACTACGGGAACGTGATCACAGAGTTAGGTCCGTGGGAGGCAAAGAGGACCTTTGATTACGATTCGACATATTCCTTTCCCATCACTGTGACTGACTTCGCCAACGACCAATTCACGCTCCAGACTTCGGCGTTATACGACTATGCCGTGGGACAACCGAAATACATAAAGGAGCAGAACGGCTACATCAAGACCCAAAAGTTTGATGTCCTCGGACGCCTAATCGAGGTCTCTGAAGGAGAAAGTTCTAGCGCTCTGACTGTGATTGACAAACGCGAGTACAAACGACTGGGTAATGATCACGTCTGCGTGCGATCGACCTTATCCAATAAAACATCCAACTCTTGGAGTCGCGAGACGCGCTATCTGGACGGTATGGAGCGGCCTTGGAAGACAACTGTACCCAACGTATCTGATCCATCGGTCACCGTTTGTAACGAAATCCTGCTCGATGGTATTGGACGCGTCACTCGGCGGTATCGCAGCTACTTGAGCAGCACTCCAATTGACAGTCGCGGTTATTCATATTACACCTATGACAGCTTCTCTCGGGAAACGAAGGTTGTTACTCCAGCCGCCACCGATGGCACGCAACCTGTTACGATAACGTCTGCTTACAGCTACGCCAACAACCAGATGACGATCGATCAGACCAAAACTGGGGATGGTGAAAGCTCGAGCACTAAGACCGTGCTCGAATATTTCCCTGATCCTGACACCGCTGAAGACTTTGTCGTCCCTCTCGCCGTCTCCTCTGTCGACGAAATCAATCAAACCATTAATACAGAATTCGACGCGTTGCATCGAGTGGTCAGCGTCAAGGATCCCAATGATGTTCACCTAACCATGGAGTGGGACGGTCTATTCCGCATGACAAGCCGCAAATTAGCCAATCCTAGCACAATCAGTCCTCCAATCATCAATAATTTCACCATTGCATACGACGATGCTTTGCGCAAGACCACCATAACCAACCATCTCACGAAGTCTTCAACAATTTTGGTGAAAGATCGTATCGAGCGTACGACAAAGAGGATGACCTCAGACGGCGAAGTAGTTGATCTTGTATATGATGACCCGCAGGCGTGCGCACAAGGTCAACTTTCTTCTGTGAGGTCCTCAAACGGGGTAATCGAAGTGTTCACGTACGACGCGCGGGGTGAAGAGAAGACCTCGGCTTTGACAGTTGATGGACAGACTTTCACGACGTCGTTCGAGTACACCACGAGTCGCCATGTCAGCAAGATCACGAATCCCGATAACTCCATACTCACAACGCAATTCTTCAATGATAGCGACATCGTGAGTGGAGTCAGGCTTCAGAACGAGGACACGACCGTTTCCAGCACATTCAGTGGTTTCAATAATGCGTTCCTCACGCCATTGGTCTCTACCCTTGGAAACGGTTTGAAATCCACGGTTACTTTAGCGGAGAACGGCGTCCCGGTAAAATCCGTCATTTCGAACAGTTTCAATACGGTCCTCCATCAGCAGACATGGAGATTGAATTCCCTCGGTCGTCTCAGTGCATACAACCCCTCGTCCGCTGCGAACACTGAGCGCCTCTTCCGCTATGATTTAGCAGGTGTGTGAATTGAGCATAGGTTTCGTGCCATGTCATGGTTAACATGAATTCACAGGCCAGCTGCTGCGCTCAGAGTCTACTGAGCGGACCTCTGCATATACATACGACAAATGCGGAAATCTCCTTTCCAAGGGCGGGAGCTTACAGGTCAATAACGGTTGGCAACTTGCTTCCGTCAAGGATTCCACCACGCTTGTAACCAGTCGTACTTTCGAGTACTCCGCGGACGGCCATCGCACCAAGGAGCTAGATGGCAGCGGACAGCCAGCCCGCTCTATGGGATACGACACCCTCGGGCGAATGACGAACCTCAACACCAACCGGACTTTTGTTTATGACTCAAATGGCTGCATGGTCAAAGCAACCGCTCCCGACGGCACTGTGACTTATTACCCCTCAGAAACCTACGAAGTAACGACGAGGGGAGGTATCAAGACTCACATATCGTATCTCATCCATCAGACCAGACATGCGAGTATCACCACCGAGACCGGGAAGAGCCCCTCCGCGTTATACTACCAGTGCGATCACTTGGAGAGTGTGGTCGCAGTTTTCGACGCGAAGGGAGCAGTCACGACCGAGTATTCGTACGATGAGTTCGGTGCAACCACTGTGACACGCGGGGAAGATGTCTCTCGATACAAGTTCAGTGGCAAAGAGGAATTTGATGGATTATACTACTTTGGCGCCCGATTCTATGATCCTGCGGTATGCTTCGTCGTTCATCTGGAGCTTTCAACATAAATGTGATGCTTCTTAGACGGGCCGGTTCACTACTCTCGACGACATCACTTCCTCGCTCAAAGATATCAATCCACCGACCTTCAATCAATACACCTTCGCTCGTAACGATCCCGTCAATTACATTGATTTGAACGGAAACAAGGCATTCTGGTGGCATTTCTTGTGGCATCTGTACGTATTCTCATTCTGTCGAAATAATCAACAGCTGACTTGAATTTAGAGTGGCAGACGTGGTCTTGATTGCTGCAGGAGCTGCCTTAACCGCCTTCACTGGTGGTGCTGGGTTTGTCGTGGGCAAAGCTTTGATAGGGGCGGGGATCAGCGGCCTCCTGTACGATGTTGGAGCAGCTTTTGACCCGAACCAGGACATTGGCACCTACAACATTGGATGGGGTCTAAATCTCGCTGTGGGAGCGATAGGCGGTGCGATAGGGGCCGGTCAAGCTTCACTCGCGAGCTACGCAGCCAAGAAAGTCGCATCCAAAGCGTTGAGCAAGGTCGTCAGCCTAGGTATTCAAGTGGCTTATGGCGCGGCCACTGGAGCCGCCAAAGGCATCGCTTCGCAGCCGTGAATAATTATGTTGCGGGCAATAGTGCTGCCAAGGGGCTTCTTTCAGCGGCGGGGAAGGGAGCCGCGAGTGGGGCAAGTATGTCCTTCTCGAACACTAACAAAACGATGCCCATCTGAGAACTCTCTTTGCAGTCACGGGTATTTTCAAGGGTACGAAGGCTGCTTCAAAAAAGGGTATGGAAAGGGCTGCAAAGGAGGCTGCGAAGAAAGTCAAGACGAAGGCCATAAAGAGTGGTGCCCGGAAGCTCGGAAAAGGCCTTGCCAAAGAAGCCTTGGAGCAGGCAGGGTTAAATCCTTTCGCAAGCAATTCGGGACACGATGTTCAGGACAATATTCGCAACGCGTCGCAATCATTGATGGGGAAGACTCTTCGTTTTGAAAACCCGATCTTGGGCCCAACGAACTCGCTGATCTAACTCGGAACTTGGTCATGACGTATATCGTGTGGAGATGAGGGCTCAGGGGGTTGGGGGTGCCTTGTATTACTTACGACCTGGACGACTTTGATGTATATCTGAACTATCTCGAGCGTGTAGTTTTCTATGTCATGGGCCATTCTCAGCACCAAATTTTATTAATTGCGTTGGTGGGAAGATGACTCCGGATCCACTGCTGTGTGTCAGTGACTGCAACACAACAAGTGCACACACGACCTCCTGTTACTTCTTGCAATCTCTAGGAATCACATCGCTAGGTGGCAAGGTAAGCCATCGATCGCATGTTGAGATGATGAAAGTAAACATCATGACCGTCACAGGATTTGGACCCGAGGGCATACAGAACATATACAATATTTGCTGAAGGTAGTGCATTCATTCTTATCCACCCCTAGCTGTCAGCTGACCAATCACAGGATCTACACCTTGTACGGCCATGGTGGAAAGGTAAGGACCTAGTTGAGGTAGGACTCGAGATCTGCTCGTGAGCTCCTGGATCTCGGGATGGGCATGCTCTCCACTTTCTGGAGCTTCTCGAACGAGACTGATAGTGTTCTCGATACTTCGTCGCCGGTTACTGGGGGTATGTCATCCTACGTGTCCCAATGAAGACTGGCGATGAGTATTACCAGGAATGGTCAAGAGATAGGGGGCGAATTGGGATGACCCTGCGTCTTGAGCTTCTTGAGCTCGGATGATAGATAAACGATTGTTTCCTCAAGACGAATAATTATTGTAGATTTCCAGTGAGGGACTTCAGGCTCACGACACAGCTTCCTTCCTCCTCTGAATAAATGAGGGCCTTCGCTGGGGGTACTCGGAACTGTAAACTGGTTCTTGCGCCCGATCGACGGAAGTCTAAACAGACCTGTTTTTGGAGAACCAGATGCAGGTGAAGTTTCAAAAACATGTCATCTCAGTGGCTGAATAGTCACATGATAAACTACATAACCGCGTTTCCTAAAAACGAAAATGGCTTATGTAAGTGACAATAGCAATACAGATGGTTCAGTCCCTTACTTGGAAATTACGGCTTTGCCCTGGTCGAGCGCCTGTGTATCCGTTAGACAGGTTTTGGCAAGGAAGCCAAAACCGTTGTTTTCTGAGATTCGCAAGTTGGGCCAATGCTTCATTGCATCCCGCTCCCGAATTTCCCAACTGACATGTAAGGTGCATCCTCGTTGCCAGGTTCCAATCAAGCTTTGGCCCTGCCCGGGCTGGCACCGTATCGCACCACTCTTCTTTGTTGATTATTCATACCCCGTCTCACCCTTCGCTATGGGTTTCTCATACCCCAAAGGTCTCTCCCATTATGCTCGACTTCATTCTAAAAATGAAGCCCCACCGAGGATCCGTTAACATATCATACGATCCAAGCCTTCCCCCGTCATCCGATCCACTTGAACCAAGCCAAGGCGAGACGCTGGTTCAACAAATCAATATCGTGCGACCTTGTATCGGCTAGGGAAATCCCCACTGTCCATCCCCAATCTATTGGGACTTTCTCTTCCCCTGGAGAGCAGTCTCAAAGACCCGTCTTTTTCCTCATCCTTGTCTTTGTCGGCTGGGAAAGCCCGCCACATTTACGTTTGCACACATGGAACACGGGACTGTCGATGTGGGACTGTAGGCACTGCCGTATACGATCGGTTTCAAGCATGTCTCGATCTGCATTCATTGGATGTAGATGCGCCTGAAGTGCAACTTCGAATGATAGGACATGTCGGGGGTCATAAATACGCTGGAAATGTGCTTGATTTGCCTAATGGCGATTGGTATGGATCAGTCACAGCAGACGATGCTCCTGCATTTCTCCGCGCTCTTCTTTCCTCGTCCGAAGCGCTCGGTGTCGGATCCCGAAGCGTTCAGGATGATATTTTGCTGTGGAGTAAATGGCGGGGGCGAATGGGGATGACAAACGACGAACAGCTTGCCTATTACGAAGGGCAAGCAATTTCGTCTGCTGGAACTCCGTTCGCAAAGGATATCTCTGGATCACAGAAAGCGGCCCTCTTGTCTATCACCTTTGAGACCCACGAAGGCAATAAGGTCATTTTATCCGCTGAGAAAGGAAGGACTCTCATGTCCGTCGCCAAGGAGAAAGAATTACCTGGGATAACAGGGACTTGTGGTGGAAACCTTGAGGTGCGTCAAGTCTTCTCTTATATCCCTGTTTCCAATCACCCGAAGACGCTTGACTGTACAATATCACGTGTAGTGTGCCACCTGCCATGTCTATATTGAACCCTCTGCTTCGGGTTACATGCCTCAACTGTCACCCCCGTCAGAGGAAGAAGAAGATATGCTAGACTACGCGCTGCTTCGCTCGGACTCCAGTCGCCTTGGATGTCAGATTCAGGTCACAGAGGAACTAGCCCACTGGTGCTCGGGGGGTGGTGTCATCAAACTACCGAAGTACTAAGGGGGTATGCTCTATTAGGCAATACTAGATATAGTGATGACATAGAGAAAGGTGGCGAATAATTGTTCCAAGGCGATGTTCCAAATTAGAGAATTGTTTTCGAGGTCACGGAGTGTAAATGTAATGCCGTGAAACTACCTGCACAGGTGCTATCGGAAGGGACGCCGTAGGGAAATGGATTGTCGAGAAGAGGTGTGATGCCTTGTGCAGCTTCGGGGTCCAGATCCGCAAATATGAAGGCAAGGTTGTTGATCTACGATTACCGATGCAAAACTACTGGCGTCTGCACGTGCACACAAAGGACACAGCTGTGACTGATAAATGGAGTGGCGGTGTACCGTGAGATCGCACTCCCATCAAGTAAGAGGCTCAGTGAGAGTTTTTGAAGGAGTGCTACACTCTCATCAAGAAAACCAAGCCCTCGCCACCACAGTGAAACTCGTGGAATGGTACGCATAGCATCGGTGGCGTCGCCGCAACTAGCATGCAGAGTGAAGACGCCCCCTGTGGTCTGACCCATCTCATGTGCTCCTCTAGAACTCTTGAAATATCTCCACGTTCGAAACAAACGGTCGGATAAGCAGTGGGGGAGTTGGCTTCGCCTCTACCACATCGCCGTTTGGATCGGTAGTTCCGGAGCTTAACTTTTTCTTTACAGTATCTGCCTCGTCAATTCATTTGTCCTGTTCGCCGAGGTGGCGTCCTAGTGCTTCCCTCACTTCGGGGCCATGCAGATGGGTTTATATTGTATCAAGCACCATTCCCACGGAGTGCCTTGAAAGAGCCCAGTTCTCTCATCGCCTCACATAAACGTTGATCCAATCTACAGTGTAACATATCCATTGCACTCTCGCTGCGACGATGATGTGGGGTGTTTCAGGAGCCTCCGGGTCTTGTGCGCGCTTCAGACCCCAAGAGCTCTTTTAAGTGGTACCTATCATGGTTCTGTCGCCATTGGCAGCCCCGACGACCATTGTTTCACTGTACTTCATCATCAATGGCTCACTCTAATGCCCTACAACCTGGAGGTGCTTGCTTAGAATGCCGCAGGCGCAAAACGGTGCCAATGACGTGTTTCGTTTGTTTACCGAACGTTTGCTAATACATTTTCACAATTATCTAGAGATGTGACGGCGCTCAACCAATATGCGGCAGGTGCCAGAGACTGAACAAACCATGTGCTTTTGAAGCTATCAACCGTAAACCGCACCTCGAACTACTCGAGGACAAACTGCAGGCGCTCGAAAATGAAATTGAAGCATTCTCTCGTAGACCAGCCGCTCTCTCTCACGATCTTCTGCGACGCTTCGATGAGAGTGGACCTTCTCGTCGTATCGCTTCCCAACCTCGCCCCTTCTTGCCGATCTTACCCAACGTGACTTTAAATCAAGGGTTTGGGTCGGTCACTGTAGCGGAATTGGATGAAGGATATTATTCAGTTGTTTCCCGTTCCGACGTTGAAGCAAGCCTTCGCCGTTGGACAAACGAAACTCCATTGGATCTTCGCGAAAACCTGTACGTCCATATTCCAATGTTGCTGCAAATCCTGACATTGTTTACGGCAGCGTTCGACTCTTTCTTCCCTTCCGTCACCATTTCAATTTCAGGATGAATATTCCCTCATTCCTGCAGAAACTTCGCCTACCTGAATCCCACCCTCGTTCAATCCATCCTGGTCTTATGGATGCGATATCTTTGGCTGCTTGCTCCCTGGGGGGTGGCTCCATGTCTGGTTTCGAGTCCTTCTTCCTCAACCGGACACGCACGTATCTTCAGCAAGCCCTCGCTTACGGAAATCGGTTGATGCATTTCATGTGGGCTTCGGTCATTCTTTCTTGTTATTACGCCCGCGCTGGAAGGATAGTAGAGGCTCATAACACAATTTCTGCGACGGTCATGTTTGCCGTCGGGTGTGGCTTGCACAAGAAGGCAGTCATCGTCAATGGTGCTCCATACGCCATGTTGGCTCCGCCTGCTGATGAAATCGAAGCCAACGAAAGGGCGGCACTTTGGAATGCAATATTTATTTCGGATTCCACGATATCGGGTGCCTCTGGTCTTCCCGTCAGCTTCCCTGGCGATGTATGTCCTCTAGCAATATCATGATTGAGAAAACTGTTTGACTATTTCCTTGGTATCCAGAATATTGCTTCTATGCACGCACTCTTTCCATCAACGGTTCGTCTCGTTCGTCTTATCTTGGAACTTGTACTCAAATTTGAGTCATAGCCTGGCCGCGTTGCCAATGGCGACTATCTCATCGACGTCAAGGCGGTATCTCTGTTTGAAACTATTCGCGAATACGCATCTGCTTCCAAAGGTCGGTTCTGTTCGATCCGTGATCTTTTCCTTAGCCCTTGATTAATTCTGGTGTTCATCAGATGCGTCCCATGATCATTCCCATTCATTTTGGGGACAATTCAAATCACTTGCCTCTGTTTTGGCGGAGTTTCAACGTACACTACCGCCCCCTGATGATCCATGGGGTCTCCAACCCGGCGAGATCGTCAGCCCGACTAATCCATACATTGTTCATGCCCATATGTGTTCTCAAGTCTGCACAATGCTACTATACAACATCATAATCCACCACGACGCGAACGCTTATCACAAAGTCCTGGACGCTGCTTATTCGATGGCCAGCCTCGTGAGACGTATACGAGGTTCTAGAGGGAGTGCGTCGATCCAGACACCTTGCAGCCTTATAGTGAGTAATAAAGGTCCTATGGTTCGAAACTTGACTCTGATGTCGAATAGTCACGCGTGTACTGTGGCTGCGAGGTCCTGATACGCGAAATCGTGCAGATTCGATCAAGCTCGCTGCCGGAACCCAACTCTCGCCTTGACAGGGCCGAGAATGCGCTGGGCTCTTTACTTGACATGCTTTTCGATCTGACGCTACTATACCCATCATGGTGTGCGTGTCATCTCTTATTGACAGCGTTCAGAATACTCATCCCTTTCTAGTGCAATCCATCCGCGGCTTGCGGGATCTTCTATTAGGCAATGGCTCATATGAGTACATTTAAATGAGTCCTATAATTCTTTGGTTTACTACTTCGTACTTTCGTCTAGGTATTGTTTAGTCCCCCCCTATAATACGATCTCCCTATAGACCCATGCATATATTGTGCATTAGAGCCTTATAATGTGTTTGTTTGCGTTTTGTGTAATCTAACTAGACGTTATCGTCTATATCATACTATTCCTCCTATATCATCAGTCTGCCTGGAGAATGGTATAGTACAGCGTACTAGTGAACGAGTAACGGTTATGTAAGCGTTACGCGACGAGAGAACAGATGAATATAAGGGGAGCCTAAATGCTCGAGCGGAGTGAGGGCGGGCTTCAATCATCCGATGCTTATAATATTCGTGTACATTGGTCATTTTATGGCCTACAGGATAGGGGAAGGAAATACACGCGCAGGGTATGCGCAAAGGAGTACAAAAACGAAAAGAAAAAAAGAGTCATAGCGACGCCCAGGCAGTTAAGTATGGGAGACTCATCGCGGTCTCAGGAGACGCTCACGAGTGCCTCCCAAATACCGTAGGCGCGCTTGTTTCCGTCTTCACACCCAAAATAGGGGTAATGGCCAATTCCGCTCGCCGGATCCTAAACCTCACTCACACATACTAAACCTGGAACCTGGTTATTTGGCCAGAATGATGCTGAAGAACAAGAAAGAGAGAACTTACTTTCATCCATTCTGGCCAATAGCTAGCTTGGATTGCAAAGATGAGCATCCCTCAATTTCTGCCAGGTCCAGCGAACCCGGCAACATCCGATTGAATTCAAGCCATTCATTCCAGCTTTTGCGATGAAGTCACATCGGAATTCCTGCTGAGAGCACGATTGACCGTAGAATTAAAGCATCTCTAAGCGCTTAAGCGGACCAAAGGCGGCGCGTATTCTACCAATGATCCCGAACTGTGATGCCGGCCGCCTATCACGAGACATTTCATACTTACCCCTTTGATTAACCATGTTGGCTTGCTCACCTCTGAGATTTGCACGGCCTAAGCTCAGTGCTGTTTTCGGCAGATCGACCTCTACAGCTCCCCCTAGGGCCTCGCGCGCACGCCTGTCAGCTCGTAGCAAATATCTCTTGTTTGCGTCGGGAGGTACATTTGCTGTCCTCGGTGCCTCATCCGTTTTCCACCTCGATTCCGATGAGGGGCGGAAGGCCGCTCCAAAGGAACGCTCTATCCTTCTCTCTTCAGGTCATACATCGTGTTCACATTGTGCTCTATACCGCCTATCGTTGATCATGCCCCTGAAATCCTTTCTGGCCTGTCTTATGTCCCGGGGATAAGACAGATTACTGAGTATTTCATCAAGCAGTCGTTCTTCGCCCAGGTAATGCGTTTCGACCCATTGGTCAATTGACAGAGCAGGCGGCATGACATCCCGAGTTGTAGTTTGTAGGTGGAGAAACCGTAAATGACACTATCCCCATTCTTTCGCAGCTTCGGGATGAGGGGAAAGGCGTGCTTTTGGCATATAGTGTCGAGGTCAATGATGCCAGGATCCCTGCGAGCACGGATGATATAGCCCATCGGCGGAATTTGCTCGAGATTTCGAGATCCATCGAATCGGCCGGTGACTTCGAGGACGGACGCATCTCCAAAGGATCCTCCAAGGGAAAGACATGGGTAGCTGTGAAATTGGTGCGGCCCCGCTTAATTCAACCCATATCTGCCGTCCACTATGCTGGCTGACACCACGGGCAGACTGCATTATTACCTTCAGCCGAAAGTTTACGTCGCTTTTCGACGTATCTGTGTCAAACGAGGCCCAAGGAGCGGCTTGCTTTACCATACCCGTATACTCCCCATGCGGATGATATGGCCGTTTTGTCCTTGGAAACTGTGCCCTCGCCACTTACTCAAGATGATGTGATAGCGATAAAGACTCTTTACGAAGAGCTCCGGGGCATTTGTTCTCGTGCGCGCGAAAGGAAAGTTGCCGTCGTCATAGATGCTGAGCACTCCTGGTGCGTTCTCAGACATTCTTCTCCCATGGAAACAATTTATTCATCCTGTTATTATTCAGGTATACTGTGAGTTCCTTGGGTCTTTGTACTGACGTCGTACATACCTCTCAAGAAACGATAAATCTAGTCCGCTATTGACGCCCTTACGTTAGCCTTGACCAGAGAGTTTAACCAGCCATCGGCGGGAACTTCGGAGCCTTTGGTTTATGGGACGTACCAGTCATATTTGCGTCGCGGCATTGATCATCTTCGTACTAGTCTTTCTGACGCCAGGAAAGAGGGATACATCCTTGGGGTCAAACTTGTCCGCGGGGCCTATCACACTCTTGAGATCTCTACCCACGCAAAAGGAATGAGGGATGGAGCAGGGAATGAGGTCGAGGTGCCCCCTGTGTGGACGCAGAGGAGCGAGACAGATGCCACGTATAACACTGTTAGTACTTCCTGAATTCAACACCCCATTACATATTCACATCCCCTTCTCCCTATATCAAGTGCATTGATGTGCTTCTGTCGACTTTGGTGAACGACCGTCTTGACGACGGGAAGCCACGTTTAAGCATTCTATTCGCCACCCATAACCGAGAGGTGCGTGATAATATTGAATGGTCCCTAGTAAATATTCATTTCGTGCGGTCATGAAGAGCTGTGATGCGGTTCTAAATGGACTCGTGCATAGGGGCCTTGCCGTGCGGAGGGAAACGGAAGGAGGAGTGCGAATCTACGTCACTAGAGAAGTGGCTGATCGAGTTTCATTCGGCCAATTGATGGGTTCACAGCTCTCCTTTTATTCCCCTCTACGGCGCTGACTCTATTTTTGTAGGCATGCGAGATGGGCTGACGCAATATCTGGCTGATACCGTGGTTACCCAGGTACCCATTGTTCTCAAGTCAGTCCTTGATACTCCAACTTTGTATATGATACATGCACAAACCGTACCCACTGGCTCCTTCAGATATGTCCCTTATGGTAGTTTGCAAGAGGTTGTCCCTTTGCTCTCACCCTAACGCACAGGTTTGCCACGATATTGATGTATACACTTAGGTCATCCCCTACCTTGCCCGCCGAGCAATCGAGAATAAATCCATCCTCGGCGGAGATGAAGGCGCTGCAAATGAACGTAGGATTGTGGGAGCTGCGCTCCGTCGGCGCATGTTTCCATTTTATGACTCAATTTCCCCAGGGTCGCCGGCGGCTTGACACAAAGTGCTTATATTTATGGGACATCTGGAATCGCGTTCTGACATCATTTAGCCTAAGGCGCGCAATACTGATGTGATAGATTCTTCTTCAGTGTATGAGACCATCTCTGTCAATTTTCTACTGCAATGTAGACAGGGTGCAATTTGGTTCTGACCTCTGGTGTTGCAATCACCGTCCCGATATAGCATGTGCTTGATATCTAGCTTTCAACTCATTGCTGTGCTCGAATCCTGCAAGTTCGGCTCCATTATGAGCAGGGTGTCCACAAGAAGGATCCTCTAGCCCCAAACAATATACCGTCATATCGATTCAATAGGACTGGAGAGAGGCTCACTATCATGAGTGATCAACGAGTACTGAGCACTTACTCAAGTCGCTCAGGTGGGGGAGACTTGCTCGTCAGCAACCCCTCCATAGGATCATTACAGTGATTATCGGAGCATGCCATGATCTCCAGATTAATATCCCCCTGGTAATATAATTCGGGCCGGACATGCGCGCCCCGTTCGGTGTTTCCAAATGTCGTCTAAGGCTGCTTCAGTTCCTGGCGCTTACCGAGGGAGAGCTCGGAGGTTGGCTTGCGAACACTGCATTATTTTAGTGCCTTTTCTTTACGGGGCGGAACCAAAGGCGATAAAAAACCACAAGCCTCGATGCCCTAGGCCTAATGTCCTTGGGCGCCGGACCTTGACACGTTATAGCAATGACACTGTTGGGTCTCGCGATTTCTTAGCAAGCACGGCTGTAGAATAATAACATTCATGTCA
Organism: Hydnum rufescens UP504; assembly: GCA_014904985.1. NCBI lineage: Eukaryota > Fungi > Basidiomycota > Agaricomycetes > Cantharellales > Hydnaceae > Hydnum > Hydnum rufescens. The sequence continues at coordinate 63,329 of MU129090.1, forward strand.
TTCTGAGGAGTCAATGCGAGAGCCTCACTAAGCACGAGATGAAATATATATCCCCATCAAGAACTCACGAAGCCAAACCTGGCAGTTTTCTGAGGTACCCCACAACGTCCCACATCAACTCTGAATCACAGTGGCTTTTAAACATGTTACTCACGCGGCTTTAAATTGTGAGAAGAGGATCCTCGATACAGTACGGAAACCTAAAATGCGCTTTGACACTCAATTGGCTTAACTCAAGCATAACTTGTACTACCTGTAGTAACCGCTGGTACAGGTGGTAGTGCGCAGGCTCCACGTGATCAAACCTTGGATAGGGGTTATCTCCTGGAGACCAACCACAATGATAGTGGGGGAAATATGGACTTTCCCGGCGCCCAGTGCTGATGACGCGGATCGCGTATTTCGATATGAACGAGGGGCTCAACTCCAAAAATCTTCCTGAACATGCCTTTGTCCCGAAGATACAAGGGAACAAAGCAAAGGTGGGTCCCTATAGAGTGAGGGAGCCAGCGCTAGTGAATTAGAGCTGAGATCGTCAACAATATGGAACCCAGAAATATCCAACCGAGGAACCCGCTTTTGATCGAGGCGGTGGAATTGGAAGATTTTTGGTTCCTACTGAGTACCGTATCGCGGAAAGTGCCATCCGCCGAGTTCACAGGGTAATGCCGGTATCGGTCTTGAGGCCGCCCATCCCTCCGCCCCCTTCTGGGGCTGTGAACAACGAGGCCGGGGGAACGTAAGCGTAAATCGGGTTGGTGGGTCAAATATGACTTTGAGATAGGTGCCTCAATATTGATGTTATGACACCCGCATACTAGGACTCACTGCGAGGGCTTACAACGACCATCAATTTTGGAAATTGGGATGCTATACCCATTTGAATAAGCTCCTTATTGTAGCATTCAAATCTCTATCACCTTACTCAGGCATTCTCGTGCTTTCGTCGAGATGCTGGGTGCCCTTGGTGTAGAATATAAAACGGACTAACGCGTCATTCCTGTTCGACATTCCTACCATCCTTGCCAAACGCATAATGATTGAAGGTGCTCTCTCCCCTGGGTCGGTCAGTCATCACTAAGTATGTTTCGTTCTCTACTGTTAAACTGAGGCTTCCTTTTAATAGGCATGTCTCCCCTGTCGAGCTAGAAAAACGGTTCGTGAGGCCACCTTTGCTCTCGTATTATCCCCATTTTTTGCTTACTTGGTCGTGCCAGAAATGTGATGGCAAGCAACCTGTATGCGGAAGATGCAAACGACTGGCGAAGTCGTGCTTCTTTGAACGCGATCCCCCAAGACCCCTCACACAACGATTACAGGACAGAATCCTCACGTTGGAGGAGGAGATTGCAGCCATTCAACATCAAGCCGAGCCAATCACATTCCCGGATACCTTTCTTAGGCACCAACTGTTTTCCAGGCGTATCCCACACTCAAACGCGCCGTCTCTATTGCCTATCTTTCCTCTTTCTTCCTTGAAGAGTGGTCCTTCCGGCATTAGATTCCCGGACCACGCTGAATCACATCCTCTAGAAGCATATGGATCCGTGATTCCGCGTTCAGTGGTCGAAAAGCTTCTGCGTGAATGGGATCCCGCCCAGGAGATGCCACCAATTCTAAGCGACTACCTGTGCGTTAATGAAGCTCAAGGTGGAGCTCGTTCCCGATTCTTACTCCTCTCTTCCAGTGTGCGCTTGTTCCTACCACACAGGATACAATTTTATTTCCGCGTGGATGTTTCGTCTCTTCTTAAGGATATCCACCGACCACAATCTGATTCGCGGTGCATACATCCTGCTCTCCTGAACGCGATGTACCTTGTGGCTTGCTCTATCGCTGGTGGTGACATGTCATCCTACGAAGCAGTATTTCTCCCTCGCGTCCGCAAACACATGCAGCAATGTCTTGCCTTTGCTGACCGCCTCCTGCACTTCATGTGGGCGTCCATACTTCTGGGATTGTTCTATACTCGTGCTGGGCGCACACTTGAAGCCTATAGCACAATTTCAGCCACCGTGCGATTCGCCATTGGCTGTGGGGTCGATAGCAAAGGAGAGCGGGAGCATGTCTCTGCGATCCTTCCTCCTGTGATGGACAAGATGGACTCTCGGGAACGAGCAAGCATCTGGGGCGCAATTTACCTTTTGGATCGTACTCTCTGCTGTATCGCAAACCTCCCGAGCTCATTGCCACCTGCAGTATGCCGTTTACCATGTCAGCGCTCTATGAAACGAGCACTCATTATAAGTACAGGCTGTAGAACATGTGCACCGTCTCGCTTTTGGTCAAGAATGGATAGTAAGTCTTGAACTGTCACTGCCACCGATTTCGTCTTGTCATGGTCATGCGCTATACCTCGCACTCTAGAGCTCTTCTGGAGAATATGATGATTGTGGCTTGTATCATCGAACGGATGTGCCGAATCAAGATCTTGGAACGTTTGATGTGACTGCTAACACCGAGATTTGCCTTCGAGTCAAGATTTTCTGTCTCCTCGAGAGTATCCAGAACCTGGGTGCCTCCGAAGGTCCGTCTTTCATCGCTGCTTCATCATCTATCTCATCAAATTCATAACGCATAGTATCGACCCCCCTATTTTGGAGCACATGCAACGCCCTTGCTGCAGCTATTTCCGTTTATCAACGAACCCTACCCCCCGTGGACGGCGATACCAGCCTTGCGCCTGCGGAGTACAGAAAACCGCTCAGGGTCAATCCCCACAACTTTACTCCGAGGATACTGCGGTGTGCGGCTACCATCGCGCTACAGCGCCTGTTAGAAGGTCAAGGATGTCCCCAGACATTCGACATGGCCGTGGACGCCGCGCACGAAATGGCAGAATTGACCAAGGTGATCCACGGCACCGCTGCCGATGGATCAATTTCACTTGTTTACGCTGACATTTCTTTAATGGTCCGTATCTTCTTCTTTCTGTTTCCTAGAGCCGAAAGCTGTGGTTGATTGTTGAGCCTATGTAATTTCTGATCAAACTAGGCACACCTGTATACTGCGTGCGATGTCCTCATTCGTGAGATCACGCGACTGCATAGACTGGGCGTGCAAGAACACGAGACTCGTCTATACATGGCTAACCATAGCTTGCTGAGGGTTATGGACACGCTCCTTGAACTCTCGAAAGTGTTTCCTGGTTGGGGTACGCCTCTTTGCCATCATTTGTAATTGAAACTCATCATTACTGATGAATAATTTTCTACTACTAGTTTCCGGTGCCAATACCCTTCGCGATTGTCTTCTGCAAAGTCATATTTCTGGCTGAAAATTCCAGAGTCTAGATGTGCCGATATAACTAGATAGCACTACTCCGGCCGCATAGCACCCTTGCATACCCCTGTTTATTCTCTCTCGAATTTTGTCATATTGGACTATTCTCAAGCCGGACTCTTCTAATACTGCACATGGACTCGGATGATTATGCTTACTGTATCACTCTTAATTGTATGTAGGCTATTTAGGTTTCACCAAAGGCCCCCTCCGTCTTCAATAACAGAGATACGAGCGCCTCTGCTAATAGAATAGGCGGGCTATTCAATTCTTGTGGATGCGCCCAAATTGAGCTTGGACTTCACTCCAAGGTTTCTTCCAGCCGTCCATGAACAATTAAAGGGGGGAGATGGGCTGAAACGACCACGGGCAGACTCGATGAAATGATGGGGGGATATTTTCATCGAACTTTCCTCATTTTAATCCCCCTGAGGGTCAGGTAGACACTACCTGTATTTGACTTGGACCGCCTTGTGGTCAAGGTGCGACGAGACCGTAAATACAAGTTAAACAGCGAGCACCATCACGTCGTAGCATGTTGAGACGGAGATACACCTGATTACATAGCGTATATACTTAGTGTCTCTCTCCTACATGTGCGTACAGCTCGCCGAGCACCGTTGCTCATTATAGCAACCAGATAAATGCAAGATATCCCTATGCGTGCACCTATACATCATATTTCCCACACATCCCCCCAGCCACTCGGGGTGTTAGGATGCATGCGGAGATCCATTTGCCGTTCGGACATGAATAGTCAAGAGATGAGAACCAGTGCTTAGCCGAAGGGTGCTGAGAGGCCTGCGCACCTGCAATGATCATGATCTTTTGCGCTCTAGGCAATACTGTACAGTGTCCATTTTTTAATTCTTCAAATGAGTGCCTTAGAACAAGGGTTGACTCCACATGGGATATAAGAACCACATAAAAGCTTCACCCTTGGCATTATTGTGAACGATGAGACACATTGGATGCTCTGGATGAAGAGAAGCCGACAGTGTTATATACAAAAGAAAAATCACAGATTGTTGTACACGAATTTAAGTTGTTTGGGGCCTGGCGCACTCGGAACATATTGTACAATAAACGAGCCAAAGAAAGGGAACAAAACCTAAAGGAAGGTTAAAGTGGGAGGCCATGCAAATTTGTGGAAAGGGGAAGTAGATGACGATGAAAGCAGACGAAACAATGGACGGTATCGAAGAAGACAAGAGGAAACCATCTGATGGGCGAGTACCACCCGCTATACCCACCATCATAAATAAGAACAAGATCGAGAAATATAATATGTGAACGGATCGATGATGTACAAGTACGAGTCCTTTTATCCTGTTGGAATCCATAGTGTGCGGGTGTGTGGGGGTCGGGAGCCAGGGTTGAGAGACCGTAGACATGCGGGGAGAAGACTGCAGCCTTGGATTGAAGGTCGTGGTGGTGCTGAGGGATGCTTGACAATAACGGTGATGGGAGGCGACAGTAGGGCAGGCACGATGGCGGCAGCGACAAGAATGAATAGTACAAGATGATGGAGAGGGAAGGTGAAACAAGGAAGCGACAGAAAGAAGGGGGAGAGGAATGCTAAAATGCCATTGAATGAACGTGCGATGCAAATGCAGGGGTTGAAAAAATGAAGTTGCCCAGAGGGAGAGAATGAATGAGAATGAATCAGACAACCAAGAAGTGATGGTACGATGACACCTATAGTCCATAGGGGGCAGGTCGCAGATAAATAGATAAAAAGAAGGGATCGATGATGGTGAAACAGGAGCGTACAAAGAGACAGACAAACGGTCGGAGACAAGGGTGGACGATACAAAGGGTCGCTACAACGGTCGTAAGTTCAGAATAATTATTCGTTTCGATGGCCTCGGCGCGGTGGAGAAAGGATAGGGTGTATGCGGAAGATCGAGCTTGGCTGGAAACGTCATTTCAGCATAGCCCCCATTGTGTATCGGGGTTGCTGAGCAGATGAACAAGAGTGAGGGGACGAGGAACTGCGTCAATCTCACAGTTCCATATCCATGGCCATTCCATGATATTCCCACTCTTCACTGCCATCCACAGTCTCTTCATCGTCATCCCTCAGGCCTCGTTCCTCCTCCTCCTCCTCCTCGTCAACGGAAGACGAGGGCGCGAGGGAGTGCTGTCGAGTATGATAACGGACGCTACTCGAATGGGGAACCGAGAGCCCTATGGATAACGGCGGTACGGCAGGACCCATAGGTCTAGACTCAATAATAGCGTAAGACGGAGAGGGTGAGTGGACAGGGGCAACTGCGGGAGTTTTTGCTTTGGTCTTGGCCTCGGGTGCCGACGTGACCACGTTTGATGGAGCAGCAAGAACTTGCGATTGGGCAATGGGTCGCGATCGCGAACGAGTTTGCATACCCACAATCTCGTCTGATGGGGACGAGGATGGTTCCTTGGAGGGAGGCACCGTAATCTTCTCTCCTCCGTCCTCTTCCTCGCCCTCAATATCGATGTCCTCAACAACTTCCACATCATCATCCACATCTCCGGGGGAGTAAGACGAGAGAAGTGAAGTGGATAAGCCAAGGAGCATGCCTGATGTTGTCGTGTAGGGCAATGGTAACGCGCCACCTGAGACGAAATAGGGCCATAAAGATCTATCTTCTGGTAGACTAGTCCCACACGAGTAGTCGCCCTCGGTGGCCTCCGAATCATCCTCTGTGGAATTGCTGTGCAGGGTGGAGTCAGAAGAAAGGGACACAGCTGTGGATGAAGTGGAATATGATGAAGAGCCCGAAGAGGAAATTGGAGAGGCAGACTTTGCACGTTGGTGTCGGGGAATAGGCGGCGATATATGGGAAAGGATTGCAGCGGCCTAGGAGAGGGTAAGGCCGATGGGAGAGGACATAATGGTCGGTGCACACCTCTAGAAGCTGAACTTGCTGGTGCTTTGAGAGAAGGAATTTGGAGGCCTCTCGCCAGTGCGGGCTATGCTCCCATCTGTGCTTTACGAGGCTAGGGTGGGGGATTTAAACTATGCATCACGGATGACTGTGCGGAGAGCATACCAGCTTGGATGGCGATAGACTTTCGCGCAGCTCTCGCATTTGAAGGTCTGGCCTTCTTCTTGTTCTGGCGGAGAGAGAGGGTGAGAGCACTTGGGGTGTCGAGAGGAGATGTGCGAGGAAGGAGAGCGACCGCTGCAGCGGCAGTAGCATCGTCTCTTCTCCTGCGGGCCTGATTAGCACTGGAGAGACGGCGGGAGGAGGTGGGCAGACGAGGCAGGGAGACAGCGATATCGGAGAAATCGTTGAGTGGATTGTGGATGCGATGAGTGGAGTAGGAGACATGGTCACTGACGATGAGCAGGAGTAGATGGATTCAAAATTATTTGGGAAACGACAGCCACTGTCACAATTGTCACATCTTAATCCCGCTAACACCGCCCTCCGGCGTTTCCTCCGTCCGCTATCTCCTAGCCCAGACACATCCGGGGACTTGCCGGTTGGTTACCATCAAGAAACACTACAGTACAGCTCAAACAGTTTTGGACCGCCGCGCCTCCGTAGCAACAGAAAGCGACGACGCTAATTCTCTCCCAAGAAAGACGACGATCGCAGCCGGCATCACCACCCAAAGTCTAAGCAAAGGGGTCATTAGGGGTCCGCATTCTCCAAAGCAGGCATGCTTACCCCTGGGCAGAACAAGTCAGACTCGATCAAAGCATTCGAAGGCAAGAAGGAGTGTGACTCACATTTGGAAATAGATACAACACAATAAACGTCGAGGCAGGATTATGGCCGGAGGAGCACCATCCACAGAAGTAATCTTGCAATCCGTACAACACAGTCTTGGAAAGTGTCATCACAGCGGCAGTAAATCCGAGCAACGGGGAGATAGGCGATGGCGAAATATGTCGGGTAAACAGGTAGCACCACTAAATACAAGTTGCATAAACGACGTGACCTGGGCTCGGAGAATTTCGGACTAACGTTTAGGGCCGTTTCCACAATGTTCATGAGTGCTGCAAGCCAAGAATCTCCAGTTGGAGGAGGGACAAGTATCCCGTGGCGATGGTACGTACCTTGAGCACTTGGGAAACCATCTTTGGATTCCCATGCACGAAGCCCATAGAGCTATGGAGGCAGGGTCAATCCACGGAGAACACAATGTACGAGACAAAAGCAAAAGAAAAAACACGAACATGGTCTATGGTGGCATACAGAGCGTAAGGTTTCCATATCCAGTGCAGGTCACCTCCCACCATGGACCGTGGCCTAGATGTGGCCATAGCCTCAGCATACGGGCCTCAACAACCTGTTGAGACACCGAAGAAGCCCCTACCTCAACAACAGATAACTAACATCCCAGAGGACGAACAAAGAGGAGAGAAAGAACCACAACGAAATCCAGGTGGGTGTTGGAGATAATCGGAGGGGCCGATTGGCTGTAGATGCCATAGGTGCTCCAAACTATTTTGGCACTGATCCTCGAACTTCGACAGTAGGACGGACGATACAATTGATACGAACTATTGCATATGGGTCATATATCTCCAGATCTAGTCTCGTAACCAGACCGGAGCTACTCCAGATTTAGTCTCGTCACCAGACCCTCTTATCAGAGGGTCTGCAGTCTTGACTTTCCGCCCCCTCCGGATGTAAACCGAGAATTTGGCGCACTAGTTTTGACACATTCGGATCCAATCGGAGATCACGCCTCGCCCGACAACTCGGCGGCAGATCAGGAGGGTGTTATATACGTATAAAATAGCCATGAACTATGTCATCTGTGTAGTGTGGTAGGTAATGGTCATAGGACTGAGTGTAGGTTTTGTTGTGCCCCTGGTTCAAACCCCACCGAAGTTGAAGTTTTCCGCAAGTTCGAATTAAGCGCTCACGCGGTACTCCGGCTTGCACCATGCAAAACTCTTGTGCTATGGTAAGGGGTCATCTACATGGTATTCTGTCCTCTCTCCCCCTACCTCCGTAGTCACGCACGCAAGAAGGTGGAAATTTCCTTTTTCGGAATTCTGGAGAATCTTCTCCAAACCTGCTCAAGCTTGTTAAATAACTTAAAATATATAATTTACGAACTATTTACTTATGTTTCTGCTACCTAAAGATCATATCTAGCAACTTATCCATCCTCAACTTGTGCCGGCGTTGAGTTATTTCCGGTTTTGCATCCGGATGGTGTTGAGTCGCGTTCAAAATAAATCGCGCCGAATTCTGGGTTCTCGGTTTTACATCCGGAGGGGGCGGAAAGTACTCAACTGAGGGTCTGGTACAATGGGGAGTTCCGTTGAATTGGGCAACATGCTTCCGAAACTGCCCGTTTTGGCCTGGCATTTTGGCTGGTTTTGAAATGAAAATTATATTACTGTATTAATTTAGAGTACGGTCTCCATCAATGCATTTCAAGATCAGCCAGTGTTAACGGCTATCCCCGACCAAGACTTTTTATGATTGGCTGGACCGGAAGCATGTTGCCCAATTCAACGGAACTCCCCATTGTACCAGACCCTCTGATAAGAGGGTCTGGTGACGAGACTACTCCAGATCTGCCCTAGGGGCCCAAATCGCGACTTGCCGAGAGTGCCAGGCACAAACAAAAGCATATTATTTCTGAAGTGCGTTAAGGGTATCAGTCTCTTAAACTCTGTTTCACCATTGCGGAGAAACGCTGGTAGTCCGAATGGAGAGAAGTGGATTGGGATCAGAGAAGTGAAGAAACACGTATCGACCCAATTGCGAAAGGAATTAACTCTTACATACTAACTCTTTAATAAAACACGCCCACGTTGTCAATGCTTCTTAGCATTCGTAGCCACGACCGGCTGCTGGTGCTGCAACTGCCGTTGCTGCTGGGCTTCTGCAGCCAGGACTTCCTCCAGACGCTCTTCTAGACCCTTCCCGAGTCCCTCCCGTTCCCATTCCCCACCATCATCCTTCCCCCATCCCACATTTGTATTCCCTACAGCACCAGGAGGGCTGATACGGCCGCGCGAAGGGCTCGCGTACCCTGAGACGGGAGCGACGTGAGGGGGTGGCTCGATGCTCGCAGGAGACGTAATGGAAGACAGTGGGGCAGCAGACATGGGTGTGGATACAAGAAGGTCCTAGAATCAATAGTTTCGTACAATATTAACACCCACATCTCACAACAAATGAATCTTCTTGGGATTTTGGGGGAAATATACTCACGTGATAGGAGATGAACGAAAGGTGCTTGTTCGCAGTAGTTGGAGAGGATAAGCTCGACACGTCGTCACCAGTAGGGTGACCTGATAAGGAGGACTGGGATTTCCGAGGACGGGGGATTGGACCAGAGGAAGCGCTCGGGGTATTCGAATCATGACGTAGAGAAGCAGAATCCGTTCCGGCGGTCATTAGGAGTCCTTCCACACTGGCCGAGTCCTCTTTTCGCGTGGCCTTTACTGGCGTTGCATCAGGAGAGATAGATGAACTAGCTCCGGCCGCTAATGCTCCTGGTGGTGTGGTAGCGAGTCGATCGAGGATAAAGGGACGCAAGACCGGGCTTGAACCTGTGACCGACGGAGGACTAGGGCTTCGGCTCATGCTCCGAGGGGTGGTCATGCCGGACAGCATCATCCCAGCTGGGGCCGTAGTAGACGCAGGCGAAATCACGCTGATCTCCTCATCAAAGATGCTAGAACGTTTGGCACTGGTGGGAATTTCTACGTTGGAATTGACGGACGGCGAAAGCGTAAGGGCGGAGACCGCAGAAGCGAGCACAGAGGGAACAGAGGAGTCAACTGGCTCGTGTGTCTGGGCTCGCGAAATGTGATGTGCATCGAACTTCTGTGGGGATGTTTGGAAGGAGATGGGTTCAATATCACGCTCGAATATTGCAGATGACGACGAATGCCTGTTATAAGCATTCGATTCGGATGAATGGGAGACCTGGTTAATATGCGGATGCCACATACACTGATGTAGGGGAAGATGGGATTGAGGAGGGGCGAGAGCGGGCCCCCGAAGTAACTGGTATTAGGGGCTGAGGGCTCGAACGCCTGGGCGTCAAATGTGTGGCAGATGGTTGTGGTGCAGGACCTTTGGACGATGGAACAGAGAGTGTGATAGTGGGCTGGGAGGTTATGCGTCGAAGTTCGGGGACTATTGGTACAGTCATCGTCGTTGGTGCTATGCACGACTCAAACCAGTGGCTATCGATTTTTCGTGGCTTTTCGTTGCGTCTCGCAGTTGACGTATATCCGGTGGCAACTACCGGGCCAATTATGTAGGCACGGACAAGGCCACCGCCACCGTCTCCGCACAGTCTGTATAAGCGATGCTAGCTCCCCAGTGATGCACAGCGCGGATCACCCACGGCTCTACTGGAAGCAACAAGTAGCGATGTAACGGTTTCACAGGCAATGGTTCCCAGAATCTGGCAGAGGATTCCAAGGATCGCGCAAATACAAGGAAAGGGATCCGGCGTTCTATGTATCAAGCCTCAATATACCTAATAAGTGTACTTTTAGGAAAACCATTGGCAATGTCTGTGGCAGATGACGCGAATTTTTTCCTCACCTCTGGTTTGACTCACTGAACTCGACCCCCACACTTTCGGGATATTGTACTCCGAGCCCTTTCTGGGTCTAAAGGTTCTCAAGATCGTATACGGTGGCCCTGAAAAAATTCTGTATCTCCTCATGGTCGACACGATCTCCACGGCTTGGTCCTGTGGACTGGAAACGCCAGCCTTTATGTCGTGGGCGTGATTTGCGTATGTGCCCTCGGGTTTTTTATGATGTGCATTCTCTGTTGTCCAGGTTCGTCACTCTGACCTTTACCAGGGTCCAGGGTATACACTGATGGAACATCTTATCATGCCCCAAACGGCGGTCTTTTCCAACTCATTCGGCCGCCAAATTGTCCGCTTGGAGTGCAGTCGTTGGACTTCATGGAATTTTTGGGTGGAAAGATCGCGGTTTGGGAGCTAGTCCAAGCACTCGCGTAGGACTTGACTCTTCTCAGACCACATTCGCAGCCCCTTGTGTCACTTCAGTCTTTTTATATTGGTCCGTCGAGATCATAGAGACATCGTCGCAGTTCCCCAAATCCCCAGAAAAATCACACACTCGCATGCTGCCCAAGTACAAGCACATGTAATAGACGGGTCGCAGAATGGCAGGAGCTGACAGTGAATCGCCTGCGGAGTCCAATTATGTAATCCCCGCATCCCCCCTACCCCAGGAATAGTTCGCACCCTTGTTCATTTATCTCGGTAGCCATTGCTTGATGTTCGCAAGGTATCACTGACATGCCATCCAGCTCTCCGGGTGCCGGTGATTGGATAGTAAGCGTCGAGGTTGCGTGAGAACATGAGAGCACAGCTTATCGAGTGTCCATCAGCTCTCCCACAAGCCCCCGTTTCTATCGTGTAACCTCAGAATACATGGGTGTCCCGTCAAAAAGCCACCATCTTGGCTGCGCCGATGACCAGACCCCAAACTGCTCTAGCTATTACATAAACGTAACGTGCCGGCCCCCCCTCAGTGGCTCCCTATAACCCCTTTTCCCCTATCGTCACTATTATTGCTTCGATTTATCTCTCACAGCACATGATCACGCACGATATCGGCCGCTATTTCACTCAGGGACAGGACCAGAGCCCTCCGTACGAAGCCATGGAGTTGGAGGCCCATTGACAAGCAATTGCCATTCCTGCAGCCCTCTGCTGGGGTTCCGGATCCCGCATATGGATGGATCTTTACGTAAATTGGTACGTCCATTTCCCCTGCAATCGTTCGCGGTCTCTTTGGCAATCAGGAATCAAGGGGCGCATAAATATCGTCCCCGTAAATTTTCTTCGCTTTTCCAGATTCGTATCAGATGTCCAGGGCATAGACAGAGTTAAGTTGTATCCATCGGCACGATATTTCTATGGGTGCCACCAATATCGCATTATTTCGTCCTTATCTATACCGGCACCTAGGAGGTATTCAAATTTCAAAGGTGGGTAAAGCTGTATGGAATTGTACCTCAGGCCCATCGATTGTGTTCGTCGAATCGGGTGCCTATTCGGTTGGTCAGATCTACTGGGATGTTGACTCCTCGCGCCTCACTTTACCTTGAGAAAAGTGTTCAAGCGAACAAACGTCTGAGTGTACCTGTTGTGAAGCACGCAATGGTGTACGTTCGGACGAATGGCCCAATAGGAGGGTTGTTTATCGTCATTTGCGCGAGGACAATTCGCGGTTGAACAAAGCTTGAGCAATCAAGAGACTGATGCACCCCTTTCAGCGTGAGTTCCGTGAACAGCCTTTTGAGAATCCCCAACTGAAGCAAACCCAACCGAAACCCAGGGTATAGTCGAGCGAAAGTTTGGGGCACTTCTGTCTCACTTTTGCTCCGGTTTTGTGTATTGCGGACCTCCATGGGATTTTCAGACAGCGCCTCTCCCAGTGCACAACAAATGGGACCCTCACTGTTAACCTCTTCCTCGGGACTTGCCCGAGTAGCTTCTGGAACTGTACTGTGAAATCCCAGGATCGTTCGGTCAAATGATGGTCAAGCGTGCTTAGAGACCACGTGCGAGCTTGCGAGTGGAACGCGGGCCACGGCTAGTTTTTGCGCAGCGGAGCGAGATATTGCTGGATGAGGCTCGACAGAGCCGGCGCCAATCCGGAAGATGCCGGATTCCCGAAGACGACAGTGTTTCGTTCACACTGCAGTCGCTTTGCCGAAAATATCTTCTGGGGTGCTCTCGAGACGAAGAATTCTCTTTTCACCCGCCCACCATCCCTTTTGATTGAGTCAAAACAATGCGTGTCTGAGACAGGGCTGCATAGTCATTGCAGCTTGTCTTTCCCACGCTCCGAGAGCCCGAAGTACACGCTGTAAGCCAATTCTTCAGTCCGGCTTCTTTCGAGGCTAAGGCTTCAGCGCTGCCCGAATTCTAAGCTGGTGCCCTGGATTGTCGTTATGTAAGACACCAGGGTTGGTGAGAATTCGGCGTCCTTCGGACTTCTCTTCCCACACACAGTAAGAGACACAGAGCTCATCTCATCCAGCATTGGCGAGGAGTTTCAGTCCGCAGAGCGGGCATCATAACTCGAGCCTATCTCGCGTTACGCTAGCAAAAACCAGCAGATTTATTGTAAAATTACCACAAGGGAACGCTGTAAATGGGACAGCCAGCGCACAGATTTCTTGAGCGGTACAAAAAGCATTTCCAGATTTGCAAGTAACTTCATACTTACCTTGACCCAGGGGTTTCTGTCATGTCCTGAGGGCCTTGGCGTTGGGGACGGATCATTGCACAGCGACGCATAAGCTTCGTTCCGGCCTCAGTGTTTGCATGCACTTCGGTGTATGCAGGGTCTCAATCTTTGCCCGCTTGGTGCGGCCTTCTGGCTGTACCAGGCCTCTTATTATAGTTATTTTTGGGCTAACCCTAACCAGCTGGATGGACCCTTTACGCCCTTAGAAATGTAGTTAGAGATCTTTAGTGTAGTAAGCCCCTTCTCAGCCCATGTGTTTCTATAAAGGCTTTGCCCACTTGGAATGGATCAGAGGGGGCTAAAAACACTGGAAGCCTCGACACTGGAGAAATAATTCTGATTTCTATAGTCTCAAATGTGGTCAATATTGAGACATTTATGAGTTGGAGAGAGACTTGTAGCAGGGAGTAGCATCAGGAAAACTGACTTTGCTTCTGAAGCCTTTAAAGGGCTCTGAAGGGCTTCAGAACCCTTCAAAGGCTTCAGAAGCAAAGTCAGTTTTTTGATACCTTTTTTTGGGCATCGCCGGAAGCATCTTAGATAATTCACAGCCACCAGACTCAACTGAAAACACAAATTTCAGCAGCATTCCTAGCTCATTTTTAGGCTTCAACCTAATAATAAAAGTGGATCTAAGTCATATCTCAAGGGTAATGTTGCGGCTAGAATTTTTTTTTAAAGTTTTCATACACAGAGTTTGAATATTTAACTTTACATCTGGGGCATTTAGAGAAATTCTGTGCAGAACATGAATTTTACTTTAATAATGTTTTACTATTGACATTAGTCGATCCCAGTAGTCTGCGGAGCCATAGACGCGATTTTATGCATTAGCCACCCCCTCAAATAGGGCACGAAACGAGCTCGGAAAATGCCGTGCACTACGCGTTGCCGACCCCCACTATACATGCATACAGGTCGAACATTGAAGAAAAATCGAGCTCAAGCGCCCCTGGTGGGTATACGATGATGCACCCACATGTGGAAGCTGGCGTTGAGTAGGTTCAATTGTTCGGGCGATGCCGGGCCTCGGGCCTCGTCTCCGACTCAGTCACTGCGAGACAGAAAAACACCGGGTGATCTTGGAAAGCCACTGGAAGTAACTAACAGATATCTTGCCGTGTTTATAGTCCATCTCTCTGACAGGGTGGGGCTATTGCTACAGCTTTACTTCTACTTCTATCCGCTCGACACAAATACGCCCCTCAATGACTGACGTCAATGAAGGTGCCTCAGATGGTGACCAATCATCCTCCAGTCAGGTATGTCCAGTCCCTCTTAATCTGTAGGGTGACTCTCCAAATCTTGCGTCTCCAGACCGAATGGGATGTTAAGCAAATCCTGGATGAAAGGAGGAGCAATGGGAGGCGTCAATATCTTGTAGAATGGCTGGATTTACAGCCGGACGGCGAAAAATGGCCAGATTCTTGGGTCGATACTTGCTCCTCCGAATTAATTGCCCGATGGGAGAAGATTAAAGCTTCGAAAAGGAAACAGTCGCGTAGGCAGTCAACTCCATCTTTCATATATTCTCAATTGGCTGAAGCTCGCCCAATCCATACGTTTAGGGAGTTATAGCAGGAGTTCTTCTTCTTCTAGGACCCCGCGTGAGTCTCCACGACGCACACGGTCTTCCCTTCGCGGTGCTATCGTATCCTCAGAAGACCAGCGATCAGAATCTCCCCCAATCCGGCTTACTCGAAGTGCGAAGTCATCCCCTAGAAAGCGTCTTGCTGTCCAAGCCTTCTCCAGTGACGAGGAATCCGAAGCCTCTCTAGGCCTTCGACAGTCTTCGGTAAAAAGAAGGAGGACTCGTGCGTCCCATAACCTCCAAGGTAGTTCAAGCACGCGGGAAAGATCGAAGAGCAACAGGCCGAAAGATGATGACAGTTATGAGGATACCGCAGGTGTTTCCGCTCTTCCGGATATTCCAGCTGGGCAACGGCTCAAAAAGAAGATCGCCACCGATGACGAGAGCTATGATGATAATGGACGACTATCGACAGGCACGGACACCGGTCATCCTTCGCGATCAAAATTGGCAGTCAGCGATGATGAAACAGAGGCCGAAGAGACCTCGAATTCAATCACTGACCACCATACCCCTGAGCAATCCTCTCGTAAACGGTCTAAGAGGAAGACAGATAGTCGTGAAATGCCCCCCAAACTATTTCTGGATACCGATTCTGACGGTGCAGAGCTAGAAGCTGCCGAAGCCATCATCGAGCCGTTTATGTCCCCCGCCTACCGCGAAAAGGGAAAAGCTAGATTCACCTCGACTGGTCGCTCCACCAGTGCCTCTAATAAAAGCGGGCCACCAGCCTCGCGGTCTGGGAATGGGAATTCCCCGCGCAAATTTAAGATTATTGCGGCCAATAAGACGGCTTCCACTTCAGCTTCGACCCTCAAGCAGAGAGTAGGCGAATCGAGAGATCATCGGGATATGCATCCGCATGCCACACCGCGAGACAGTTCGGGCAGAATCTCTCCCAGGCCTTTCCAGGCTGCAGCTGCTTCTGGGCTTCTGAGACGGGGTGATTCCCGTCCTGACTTCGAGATCAGTGACTCGATCGAACCACCGTCTTCCGCTGATCTTCGGGGTACCGTGCCAGAGGATATTTCTGCATTCACATCCACTGCTCCATCAGGTTCAGCACCTCGGGAAGCTACGGGCATCGAAGATATATCCGCTATCACCTCCACAAGTCAATCACATTCCGGTGCCAGGGCAATGCTAGGCCCGATCCCACGCGTCAGTCCCCCTTTGTTCCGCTCTTATCGTGCAGAAACGCCCGCCTCTCCCATCGATCAATACACACCGAGTCCTGCAGGGGACCCACGAACACCGTTTCAAGTAGTAATGTACCCGGGAGCAGCCAAAGCATGAACCCGATGGACAATGTCCTGAGTGGGGAAATACGAACTAATAACGTGCCTGGGGACGACTCTGAACGTACGGAGAATCAGCGGAGCGAATTTGACAGGGCTTTTATCGTGGATACTCAGGAGAGCGTGCGCCCAACTTCGGACATTTTGGATGGTGCTTTATTAGATGGCTTGCAGGTCTGTCGACACTCTTTTCCGGGGCAGAAGTCCTTTTAATCCTAGTGTAAAAACGTATTAGGATCATTCTGGGCCCTCCCAGGATCAAGGATTGACCGCGCCGGAACACGTGGAGCCGCCGTTGGTAGATGTTGTACCATCTAGTATCTCTGATCCCGCGTTATGGGTGCCCATGGTCTGTGTCTTCTCTCGGTGTCTGTGTTTGATATCAGTATCTTACTCTTCTTTCCACCCATAGTCAAGTGAGCCTATGTCCGATATCAACCGCCCCCTCGCTCGACAACTGGCGGAGAATATCGAACTCCTACAAGAACGAAACCGGGAGATTGATCGGTTGCGAGGCCAATTAGTCAGCGTGAACGCCTCGGGTGGTCTTTCGGTCCTTCTGGGAGTGAAGACGAAGCTGATAGAATCACTCCGAGCTGAAGCCTCCCTCCATGTTCGAGAAATCCGTAAGCTGCGTGAAGATCAGGAGCAAAATACGAGGGATCTAGCTGCCAAGGTCCAACATATTGCCCATATTGATCGCCTCCGTGAGGAATCCGAAAAGCTTCAAATTAGCAACCGACACCTTGTTGGAAACCAGGCAGAGCTTAAGGCTCAAATCGATCATTTGAAGGCTGACAAGGCGGCTATGGCAGCCAAGATTACATCGACGGAAAAGTTGGTAACCGAACTTAGCGAATCGCTCACTACATATGCAATTCGTGAAGCCCGGACGTCGGACAGCTCCGAGCGAGTTCCCGGGCCGACTCCTGTATCTACCAAGGCCATCGAGACTACGGGAACTACGGAGACTACTGAAGTGACTAGGACACAGGAGCGCGGGAACATCGCAACTATCTCTGGTCTGACCGTGCAACTTCGTGATGTAGAGGCCAAGCTTCATGGCGGTCCCTCTCGATCATCACCTGTCAACGTTGAAGGTGACACGATCAATGAACCGCGAATTGACCCTACGATGGACGTTACTCTCAAAGATCTCCAAGATTGCATCGAGTCTCTGAATCGACGTGTTTCCGACCACATCTCTAGATCTGGTATCCGGGAAGCTTCCCTTGTCGAAGGCCTTGGTGCCAATAAGACCTCCTTTGAGGCTCGTGTTTCAACTTTGGAACAAGAGAAAGAGGGGCTTCGACAAGAAGTAGAAAAGCTGAAGGTGGCGGCGGCGGAAGAAGCTGTCTTCGTTGGTTTCATGCAGACGCGGTACGAGGAGGAGACGACTAAAGCGTCTACACTCCTCAAGGAAAATGTTCGCCTGAGGGCAGAGAACGAAGTGGTGCGATCGCAAGTGGAGGAGGGCGTCAAGCAGGTCAGGGTCTTCTATCAGACGGCTGAAGAGAAGTTGAGGGAGGAACTCGACCAAGCTCAGGGTGAAATTCGACTCCTCTTGGAGAAGGAACGCAGAGTGGCTTCCCGCTCAGCTGATGGTATGACCCAAGATTACGCTGCGCTGGAGAAGGACTTGAAGGAGATCGCAATTGATGCGGTCTCCTGGAAACGTCATGTCTCTCTCCTGGGTGTTTCGGACGTGGAAATCTACGATGTCGATGAGGAATCTATCGGACGAAGATAGAAGACTGCCTTCTCGGACGTTGGCTTCCATCCTCGATCGCTTTAAAGTTCTCAGGGCCTCAACGGAAGAGCTCAAGGACAAATACAACGCGTTCAAGAAATTCGAAGGCTCTGTGCCATGGGAGGATTCGATCTCTCGTCTCGTTGATATTGGGTTCAATATTGATCTGGAGAAAGATGCTCTTCCATCTGTGATAAACGAAGTAGTGGAGCAATTTCAAGTCTCGGAACTGCGTCATCGACGAGTCGCGGAATCATCACGGCTCCAGGGCGACGTCCCCGTAGGAGTTCTGGGTGAGACGGAGTCTCGGCCTGCACTTGCGCCTTCACCTTCTCCAATATCTGCCCCATCCACGGCCGAAATACCAGGTTCTATCGAGATGGCAGCGCTGGCACCGGATGTTGGGGACGGAATGTACATTTGGAATATGGGTAGTGACATGCTCTCAACACAACGCCTGGGATCCCCATTCTCACCTTCCAATTCACCTTCCACTTCCTCACGACCCGCAACTGCCACATCTTTTCCAGAGGGGAACAGTCATGGCGATTCATTGAATATTGGGGGCGATGAGACAAATGCAGGGATGTCGATTGACGTGGAAGAGCGAGTTTACCCATGTCCATCGTGGGAAGTTGGTAACGTTAGTAAGCCGTGCGTGAAGGACTTCCCCTCCTTAACGGTACATACGCAGACCTTTTCTTTTTCCTTGATGTGCGCTGGGTTTGGGTGACTGATGGTTTGGTTCCCTTCCCTGTTTACAGGCTCTGAAAACACACGTCCTCGACGCGCATCTGATTCCTAAACCGTATCCCACGGGTTGAACGCCGTGGACCCCATTTCTTAACCATTGCCATTCATGACAGAAATGCAGTGTGCGCGCGCATATGTTTCGAATGCATCCCTCGCTTCTTTTTCTCGTTGCTCGTCGTTCTTCCCACTGGTGGAGTTTTTTTTTCTTGTATAGCGAATATCATGTAACTTATTCGGGTTGCTGCTGTTGTATCAATAACAAGTGTCTTCGGGGTACATATGAATTGTCGGGCAGACTTGCTAACTTGGGGGGTGGAGGGGAAGATCATCGAATTCACATACAATTACGAGTGAGGGCCCCCTCGGCCAAACTGAACTGTATTTTTGAATGGTTGATCCTTTGCAACGGCTTTCTTTTTAGTCTCCACGACTCAGGGTGCAGCCGTAAGAGAAAGAAAGCGTGGGAGAGTCGGACGGACCCTGTCGCACTAGGCCATATGAAGCCCGCTCTCAAGGGCCGGAGTGCGATTACTCTTTTCTGATGATGATGATGACCATAATCATATCATTATCATCATTATCGTCATTAGACCCCTTTTACACAAGGGCCGGTCCGCACTTACTACTACTGTATACATGCAGGTACATAAGTAGAACTGTGCCGTAACTGCCCCCCTGCCCTCCCTCTATCAGAAAAATGATAACGACAATCTATCTCTCTGTCTCCCACGCTACGCTACTACTGTACTTGCCGCGGCCGGTGTTTTTCTCTGATGACCCTACAGCTGCGGCCTTGCCTACATGCGCATATGCATTATGCATCATGCATCACCATCACATCATTATATAGTGTTATAGTGTCGCAACTTCCAAAGAGGGCGATCCTGTCGTTTCCAACACTCGTTAATGTCGCCTCGCCTCTCGTAATTATCCGCTTGGAAATTCTGGAGATTTTTTTTTTGTTCGTTACCACGGTGCGGGGCGTTTATGACATGGCATGCCGCGGCCAGGTCCAGGCCGGATCCAGGGGCAGGGCAAGGGCGGGCAAGGCAAGGCAGCCGTGGTGGATGATGACACTTTATCCTGTCGTGTGTACCGAGGCGAGGGATCTCTCCGCCTAATTTTGGTTTTTTCATTGTGAACCGGCGGACGTGTGAGATTAAGCAAGCTTGTCAGATAGGCAGTTTAATTGGAGAGCGGCTGATGGGTACGTGTGTGTGTGGTAAAAGATGTAGATAGTCGGCAAACACATATAATATGGAGAGAAAAACACGACAGTCCACACAAACGGGGCGGGCGGGCGGGCGGGCAGGTGTGGCCTGCTAGTAAGTAATTGGGGGGGGAGGGATATGGTGGCTCTAATGATGCAAAAAATTAATACAAACATGTAAAATGGACCGCAGGCGAAACAAAGTGGTCCATCGAGCCACAAATACGAAGGGCCGGAGAGAAAAAAAGAAAAAGAAATTAATCAGAAGGATCGGAAAGCTCGGAAGGGTGAGTCAGCCAGCTGAGTATTCCCTCCAATTTCCGGTCCGACGAGCGAAAGGGGTTCCTCGAGGCACAGGCGAGTTATCAGGACCGGCGGAATGACGCGATTGGACCCGACGACCTTCCTCCTCATCAGCGAGTTCCAGGCGTCCGACGATCTGTTGATCCGATTCGTAACTGCGCCGGCCACCGGCAAGGGACGAGGAGGACATATTGTTGACAAAGCGCCCGCCCCGCAGTCCAGTGCTACCGCTTCCGCTCGATCCAAGATCTTCTTCGGCACCGGCCATTCGACCAAAGCCGAGGGCCCTCCGGGGCCACTGCCACCTCCGCCAAACGCCGGGGCATCAGATTCCGCTCGTTGTCGCCGGGCGCGAATACCCCCCTCGAGGCTCCCAACCCCTACCCGGAAACTCTCCGTCATCCGGCGTAACGTCTCGTCCACTTCCGCTCGCGATGTGAGCATGGCTCGTCGAGAAGGAGGATTAGAATGTGGTGACGGAGAATCGCGATCCTGCACATATGGACTTTCCTCCTCTGGGCCGTTCTCGTCATCTTCAGGGGCAGTGTCGTATCCACCCCTCAGAGGTGCCCGAGAATCAATGGCCTTGACAAACGCCGAGAGGTCGTCATCATCAGTCGCAGTCACCGTATTAAGAATCTGAAACAGTCAATGACATCAAGCAAAGCACAATTTCACACTGTTAGAGTCGAAACAAGGGAAAAACAGGCGAGCGGTCACTCACTGCCTCCCCGGTAGTCTGCCGTGTCGGCGGCTCAACAGCGATATTAGGGCCGCCTGCGCCAGGACTGCCAGCTACTTCACGACCGACACTGCCACCGCTACCATCACTTCCCGTAGCAATCCCCCACTCCCGATTGGTGTATGTCGATGTTTAAAGCTGCTCGAATACCGTTTGGAAGCGTCTTGGACGGTCCACAGCCGCCACTGTAGTACTGCCGTCCCCTGACGTGACGGACGCGCCGGACGCGCCAGAAAGCCCAGAAGTCGGTTTCTCTGCGGCACCTTGTGAACCCGTCGTACTGCGAACTGTGCTCGCGGAGGGGGCACTTATAAAAGGCGATGACGGGGGTCCTTGAGGGGAGAGTGGAGAATTGTGTCGAAGTGACATCGAGTGAGAGGAAGGCGAGGAAGAGACTGTCGCCGACTTGAATGGGTGGATGGAATTAATAGATGGACGTCGCACATGGGGAGAACTTGTCGGCATCCGGTCCTGGAGAAGCACAAGAGCGTATATCATCAACACAACGAACGAGACGGAATAAGATCCAAAGAAATCCACCGACCCCACTGTTACTTAACAAACTCTCCTTGCGCGTACGCTCCATTGTGCCACTTGTTCGGCCTGAGCCAAGTCCAACAGCAAATGGCAAATCAGATGGGTCTCGACCATGCGCAAAACTGAACCGAGGACTTGAGCTGGCACCCCCTGGCAGCGAACCCGGAAGTGGATGGCTAGCGGGTGGCGGTGTAGGCAAATGGGGGAAATCGAGGCCCGAAGAAGCTGAAGGTGAGGAAGCAGGGATGGAGTGCAGACAAGCGACGAGGCCGCGAAGATGACGACGCTGAGCTATTTGACGAGTGCAAATTGCGGATCGGGGCTGATGTTGGTGCGGAGCCAGATCCCTGGGAGGATGGCGAATGAGGAAGAGACGTCCGGATGGGTAACGAATTTAATGGTGATGATCCTGGGCGAGTCGAGGCAAGCTCTATATCAGAACGAATGGGGAATGGTCTGGAACGCTCTGGGGGAGCGACAGGCAAGGGTAATCGGGGGGAGCTCAGCGATTGTTGCCGTTGCCGTTGGAGGGCAGAGGTGAGGGTGGGGGTGAATTGCACTGGTTCCCGCAACGCACTAGCATCATCGCGTCGGGGACGTTCAGACACCGACGGTGAAGGGCTCAGAAAGTGGGTAGACAACAAGGATTCAAGGGATTCAAGGGCGTAGTACGGATGTAGTCTATACATAGTCCGCACAGCGAACGCACCCAATGGTGTCGGTATTAAGGGAAATGATATAGATTCTGTTGTGAGTGACTCCGGGGGTTGCGAAAGCGGCGCGTCTACACAGGCAAAGTCAATAACGCCAGTTGGAACTTTTGAGTGATCTAAACGCCGTACCAAATCCTGCGACAAGGTCATCATCGACTGCTAGGGGTTTACCTACACTCACTTGAACTTCCAAGGCCAGGCTCCCGGCACCGGGCTGGCCCCTGCGTCTCAATTTACGGTGCATTTTCCATGCAGGGAGGACACGAAGTAAAGTATACAGGCTCCTGAAGAGGGATATTGCCTGTTTATACACTTGGGGGAGCTCGACACTGCTGCTGCCCATGCTGGTCGGGTTCAACGTCAGCGTGTGTGTCTCGAGGAGGATATAACGCGGCGGCGGAGTAACATGCGTGACACGCATGGCCGGTGACACTTCATTGAGAGGCAGAAATTGGTGGACGAGTGCTTTGGCTGGGTTAGGGCCATGATGCGTGCCTGAGTTACCGTGCGAGCCTGGGACAGGTACAGAGAGGAGGACTGAGATATGGAGGGGTGGTGTAGTCGGCGCAGGATGGGTCGTCGATATGGACTTGTACGTTGCAAGAGTAGGTTTATAATTTTCTAAATCGGGGGTTTCCAAATTGAACTAGAAACGTGGAGCGAACGAGTTAGTATGCGTGTGGACGGGATGCGATACGCGCGTAGGGAGAAATAATTATAGGAAATAGGACAAAGTCGCTAGAAGACATCAAAGCCTGGTGTCATCACAGTTGTGTGGGTTGCCGAGGGGAGGAACACAAGGATACGCGCTTATCATCGGCGCCGGGAAAGTTGGAAGGGATACGCGAGCTTGGTCTTACCCATTTATCAATCTTTGGCTGCTTGGGAACGGTCCTATCTCGCTTGCTGGTGAGTGCTGTAGCGGAGGCCGAGTCCCTATTTGGCGCACGGGCATCATCAGTGTCGTAAAGATTCTGTAGTGTAGTCGGATGGCTAGAAGCGGTTGTTCTGGCATCTGCTACGACGAGGACGAGCTTGTTGAATAAACGATATACTATCTGGTCGGCCTTGGCGGATGCGGGTGTTGTTGGTATAGGAGGCGCGGATGCGGGGGATGAAGGACGAGAATATGGATTGTGATGATAGGACATAGAGGCCTCAAGCGCAGGGCATAGCGAAGACGTGTGGTCTGGTGGGAGGGGCAGTTGTGGGCGAGTGAGATGAAAGGGAGGCAGCGAGTTGTGCGCTTGCCTCCGTTGACTCCGTACACAACCGCCTACCTCCTCAGACCTTGGTTTCACTGGCGATCATGGCACTGATAACGACAACAGCGCGTGCACTGGAGCCGTAATGCCCAGATTATGGGCACGCTGCTGGTCTTACATGGAAGAATGATCGTCTTCATTGCCTCATGGTCTCGCCTGGAGGTATAACCCCAAGTGCGGTTTTTGGCAATACGCCCCTTGATAAGAATGGCATGCTCCCTACACAGCTCGAGCTCGGGCACGCTCGAGTGGAGAGATGGCATTATTAAGGTATTTATGGAACAATTTGCTATCGTCGGCTCTGCTCATCACCAGTCTCTCGTATACCTTTCTACCAGGGCATAGGGTGATAGGGCGTAGATAGCGTTGGGCAGGGCCGCGCGAGTCCCTTGCGTCGAATCCCTGGCCTTGCGTAGGCTGACCTTGCCGGCCTGAAGAGGATAACACTGGTCATTCTCATGGGCACTCGGCACGCACCGTGATAAGCTCGTTATTGCAGCGAATAACGTGGGATTCCGTATTACGGCGTTGTGTCTGCTCTCACCGCGTAATCACAGGCGGCAGTGGTATTAGCGCTCAATGCGATGTACACACACCAAAAAGTTGGCTATTGCCTTTTTCAAAGCGTGGTAAATCCATGAAATTCCTGTGACTCTTGTGGCTGGTCTGTGGCTGGTGGAACAGTGGCAACTCTTTCCGACGGCCGGGCTGTGCCAGACGCCTTGTTTCATCAGTACACCGCAGTTAAACAGTGCGAACACCGGCTGCTATTAGAAAAACGTGGCGTGTGCTTTCTTTCGATGAAATCCAGAGAGCCATAAGTGGCAAGGACATGTCAGACATGGCGCTATGAGGTAGACATGATTCAAGAAACGGTGTCAGTCAAATGGTATCAGACGCGGCCGCCTGGCACCCTCAAAACATTCCGAAGTGAAAGAAAAATCCTATTAGCCTTTGCATCCCTGACCGATCGGAGAGGGTGTATTATTGCCGATTGTTTTGTTTCACGACCAGGGCGGCCATTTCGCAAACAGGCACAGGGTGTGGGGACGGTAGCCACAGAGTGAGCTGGCATGCGTGAGGATAATAAGAAATGAATTTAAGGCCGTCGCCCGCGTTGAGAGGGAGAGTGAGATCGTTACCATAAATAGAGGGCCACTCGCTTCAGGAAGGCCGAGGAAGAAGGGGGCCCAGGGGAGGTCCAGGGGGCGCGCCTCGCGTCGCGGTCGCGCTTGGGCTCAGGACGCGCCTCGCGTTGGTGGGCCCGCGCCGGGAAACTGGAATTGAAGAAGAGTGGCTAATTGGCGACTTGTTTTGATCTCATGGCTTTGAATTAGGTCCAGGCCGGATCGGTCACTTTGGGATTTTTCGCAGGGCCGGTACCTCAGCACTATATAGTAATAGTAATAGACGTGATCAGCTATATAAGTGGCCCCCCTCCGGCCTGCTCATCCGTCCTCCACCCCCCGTCGCCCTCTTCTCCTCGTCCGTTGTATGTCCCAGCAATATTCTAGCACCAACTCCAACGGTCAAATGGCAGCTCACATCGTACCCTTCCCGAGTCTTGCCCACTCCCTCTCCTCTCTCCAGTATGCGACTAGCATGCAGGACGTGCCCATACACCACCAGGGCCCGAAAGGCCGTGCAGCAGAGAGTGAAGAAAAAGTGTGTGCGCTCCTGCTCTACGATCTGACTCGTTTCTCATCCATCCTTCTAGCTTAAAAGAGCGATACAATCCTCATCTTCTCAGACTGCTCCTGCCACAAGCCAGGGTTACTACTCTGCACCACAGGGTGGTCAAACACCAACGTCCAAAGATTATCTGATGATGCGCAGGTACGTTTCAGCATTCTCACAGACAGACAGGCGCCAGTGCTCATCTCGGCGGTCATCGCAGTACTCGCCGATAAATGTCTCCGTCGTCACTCCCACAGTTTCTGCGCACTTACCCTCCTCCCGCTGCTCGCCGTCCTCTTATTCATCGATTAATCGGGAACACCTCCGGCAGCGCATCAGTAGCGTCATTCATCCAAAATATCTCTTAATGCTCATCAGAGTTTCGCGCGACGTGTTGCACATGTCCCTCCATTGCTTTGCTTTCTTCGGCATCTCCGCCCACCGTTTTCCTCGCTTTAATTATCCTCATTTGCCTTCATCGTTCTCAGTCTTGGGCCCTTTGCTATTGCTTTCTTGATCCGCTATCCCATTCCCCTCACAAATTAATGTCTCTACCATCGAGCACTGTGTACATCACCCACGCACACGCCCACACGCTCTCCGTTCGCCCCTTCCGCACCGCCGCTCCTTTGCCGTATATGTATTATCCTAGTCGCATTCACATCTTTCTCATTAGACGTTTTCGCCCATGGGCTCCTCTCTACACCTTCCGAGCGATTTTCCCATAGATAATAAGTAAAGAATGTACATATTCCTTCTTAAACACCCAAACTCAAACGGGGAGACTGTTGGCGCCCGATCATCCGGCGTGACCGTGACGAGGGTAACAGTATACATATACAGCCGTTCGATGGGAATCTGGGGCCTCCTGCCGCGTGGCGACTTATGAAGCTTTGCGCCTGGGCCACTTCTCCTAGCCCGTTGTTTTACGTTCTTCGCTTACCATTTTTGGCCCCATCGGGTGATATATCCTAATCAGTAGCCTAATCGTGTCCCTCAAGGGCTCTAGACTCGCTTTCGCGTCAACTATAGGACTCTAATCGCGGTCATGAACGAGATATATATGAGACCCACTCCCATTCTGCGGTAGCTGCTCCGATCCCAATCTTTGTTGTTCTCCAGGCTTATGCATCTATAGATCGATCGCTTGCTCATCTCATCGCAACCATCTCTCGATGATATCTCCCCCCGCCAGCCGTAAGAAGGGCGATATCCAAGGGTGGTTGGCACCTTCCATTTTTTTCCAAACAACAATAACAATTTCCTCTCCCCCGAAATATCCAAAGTCATGAGGTCACCGAGAAACAGCACCCCTCCCCGCATCCGTTGTTGGAATTCCAATCATACATTTTTATACATACATACGTGCATATGCAGCTATATCCAATTGATAACGACCCTTCCTTCTCTCGAACCCCCCCGCACCCTGACAGGTAACACGATAACAGGGTAACACACCTTGCATGCATGCAGGTAGTCAATCAATCCGTTGAATTGGGACGATTGCGTAAGCACACAGGTACACACACACACACACCGCCGCCCGCCCGTCACACCATTGGCTTGGAAAAAGAACCCGTTCTCATCTGTTTTTGGGAAATCTAGATGGGGAGCTCTTTCCTAAAATACATAGACTGCCTAAAGATTTGGGCCGATCGATAATCTGTCTGTTTCGTCCTCTCGGTGATTCGTCCCCCTCTTCACCAGCCCCTTTTTGGAGGCTCGGTGATTCGACCCCCTTTGAGCTTTCTGACGCAGAACGACATCAGCAAAATCAAAGCGGTCACGAGGGCTTGACCACACCTCATCATCCTTATCATCAGGTGGAAGGGAGGGGCAAGTGTCTTTTAGTCCCCGGAATATCACACGAGAGAGTGCGCAGTGGGAATGAATCGCGAGTTATCTCACAATCGCAATGAATGTAGCCGAGCGAGCGAGTGCGATCGGTTACATCGGTTACGCTTCAGGCATGGGAAGAACACGCTTCGGCAGGTCCTGCCGCGGACTAGGGCTCGAGGCGGGTGGTCGGGGCGGCCAAGTCTAAGGGGAAAAAAAAACTATGTATCAGATAAGAAGTGAAAGCATGCATGTCCGCTTGTTTTTTTGTTGTTGTTCGAATTCAAGAATTCGAAAGAATTGCGTGATTGCATTTGTACAGGCTAAGGGACGGTTGGAGGGCCTTGGGGGTGGTGGGGGAGGCACGAGGCGGTATTCTCTCCCGATATTCGCGGCAGCTTTCTGCTGTACGGCACCTTTTGGGGTGTGCGTGAGAGACAAATGCAAAGGATGGATGGTGAATCACATCGCCGCACAGGGCCGGCGTCTTCGCTTTCGGTACTACTTGACCCTACTACCACAAAGATGTGGTCATTCCTGATTCCAGGATGCACAAATGACCCCAGATGAGTCATCCATCAGCTCGCGGCAAGCACTCCTCTTCCCTCCTCTCACACACTTGGTGTTGAACAAAGGAAAGCGATCTAGATCAAATCTGGGACTCTCAAGACACATATGGGGTCGTCGATGTGAAATGAAGCCATTGAATAGCAAGGGTACCATCACTTCAAGAAGCCCAACACCGGTGACATATAAGCACCTAACTTGGGTCTCCGCAAGCTGAACAAAGGAATCACATGACCGCTGCGAAACGTCTATAGCCCGACGTCCATCAGATCCAGCAATTTGGATCTGTGGGGTTTTGATGTCAGTCTCCATTCTGAAGCCTAAAGTGATGGAGAATGGCCAGAGGGAGAACCGAAAGAGTTGAGGCTCAGTTGTGCATAGTGCATACGAGTCATTGGTAGGGAACGGCTCTTGCCCTGCGGCGGAGAGCCCGCGGCGGGCTTGCAGTGTCGGGGTGGAAATGCCAGACATCTCCGGATTTGCAAATGGGACAGCAATAATTCGATATAGGCTGCTATGAGATCGATACTGCTTGTTTCAGAAAATCGATCGAGGGTATGGATATTTTTGGGCATGAAAGAGTTCCCTGCAGCACCTAATTGCAAGTGAGTCAACAATGATGAAATTCCCGGAAATAAGGATTCTTTTGAGCTGCACGCCTGATCCTTGGAACCATGGATACGAGGAAGTGGAATCCCGTCGCAGCAAGTAGAGTCTGCGCCGGCAGACGAGGGATCAAAAATGGGTGCTCTAGCACGATGTTATTATTCATGCAATGGGAATATCATGGATTGACGTTTAGCACCCCCCAACGGTTTCGTTACGTGAGGAGAATCCCTGCATGTACAGTCGCCAGCCTAACAGAGATGAAACGAAAAGCGTCATCGAGCACACCAAAAACGTAAATTCACATGATCTTGTTAGGTGTTAGGGATCTCAAGGGTACAAGGGAGAGAGATACACAAGGACGTAATCTCCGCTACACAGCAGTTGCAAACGGATCATGATCTTGTGGCGGAACATCGGGGCCACAAAGCCCTTCTAAGGACACACGTACTGTGCTGAACTAGTGCCATCGGCCTGGGAAGGTTCCGACCGCGAGGGCGACTTAGTACGATACGCATCCAATAGGGTCCTTAGAGTTCGTAGACTGAACCACCCCAAACAGACAGATCCGAGATCCGAGATTGCACACACACCATTCCGCACAGTAAACCTGCAGGGTACAGTGCCTGTAAGATGGATATATAATCTGAGAGCCCCATCCCCGGAGTTCGAAAGGAGGGTTTTGTTAGTCAGAAGACCTGGCTCCCCTCGTTTTTTCAAAGCGATAAGTGCATAGCAGTGATGGCTTTGCCTATTCACCGGAGGCATATCCATCAGGCGTCAATATTGAATTACTTAATCAACCCTGCGTGAGACGGGCAGATGTCGTAAGAGGCCACGTTAGTTCCATACCTTGAAGCTCTGAGCAGAATGGGGTTTAATCCCCAGCCGAGACCTCAAGAACCATCAGAAGCCATATAGCAAGAGATCAAGTACGAGTCTGACCATCATGTGGTTGTTGAAGCTTAGCACTAGCAATTTTTCTTCCCAAGTTGCACACAGGGCCATCAACAACCAATTTAAGATCCATTCTGGAGGGGAAAGGCGACATATGTGACCCCCGCATAGCAGTTTGATATCGGGGAGAAGGACCCGCAAAATGCATACTAGCCAAGGATATTCGATCCTCCGGGTCCAAATTTCCAGAGTCCTCGAGAATTTTCGACCCGCACCAAGTAAGAGGACAGCGCAGTCCACTTGGAATTCACGAAAGATGAAAAGACCCAGGTTCGAGGACTGATTTAGGTTATGCACCACCGGGCACTGCCGCGGCAATTACCTCATACGTCGAGCAATGGAGGAAGACGGTAGCGCTGTGCGCGCACTGGAAGAGTTGTCCACCCTTATGACATCTCTGGTCGAGAACCCGGTCAGATGCTTTTTTACATCTTTGGGGTCTCCACTCTCATTCATCCTCTAGTTCTCCGAGCGCTTGCAATACCAAAATGTCGTCCTATCGGAGAAGGCTAGTCTTCCAGACGCAGACATCGAGGGAGCACGCGACATGTTGACGACTTTTTTTGCCGCAAGCGATGGTAAGGACCACTTGGCGCGCGTAAATTCATTGTCATTCTCAATTGATTGCACGATCATCCCAGACATCTGGCTTCCTTTATTGGGAACAAAATCTGAGCGCTTCAATGCCCACGAAATTAGCGCCAGTGACCTCGAAGACCATTTTCTGCGTGCAGAAAGAGACTATTTATGTAAGTCTTTTATTCCTCCCTGGACGCAGATTCTGTATTGTTAAACCCGTTCGTTGTGTAGCTATTCCAATCCTGCTGGCACATCTTCAATTCCTAATCGACGGGAACGAGAAATTTACGTCTGAGTTAGACGAGCCCTCCCCCGGCTCGAATGCCGAATTCTTTGCTCCTGAGCTTGTGAACAACAAAGCACTTGAAATATTAAAGAAAGCCGGTGGTCATACGACTGAGGTGCGATTCATCGATCGGTACATGAGGCGCCGGTCATATCCCTTTTTACTAGGGTCATATAGTTTGGAATGCCTGGCGAGATTGGTGGCAACGCGTCATCCAGCGCTCTACGGTCAGTTTCGTGATCAAGTGACATTGGATTCTGTCATCTCAAGCCCGTTCCATTATAGAATCCTGAACGGTCAGCCTAAGTCATTTGTGCATAGGATTATAAGACTTAACTAGTGTTCACTGCATAGGGGTCACCGCGTTGATGTCCTGAAGCTGGAATATCTCAAACGTCTTAGCTCCCCTCACTCGAGTGAGTCCATCTGTTATCCTCCCCCAGCCTTTGTCAATATCCACCATTGTAGCAAATGATGAAACATTCCAGGCGTATTCCTCTTTCGTTTCGACATATCTTCCTCCTGGCGATTATGAGCGCACCCTGGTGCATGCAACCCAGGTCCGCCAGCCAGCCTTAGTGGCTTGGCGTAACCGGGAAAAGTACCAATCAAATCTGGTAAGTGGTGTGCCCTCCTAACCAAGTCCGAATTATATTTCTTCGAGTATCCAGACGTCCCCACTCGCATTCCAAAGCCATATTGCTGCCGAACAACGGAAACGTGCCAAATCATCTGATCCTCGAGTGCGGGATCCCCATGCCATCATCATTTTATATGAGCGTGCCATCGCGGATACCGCCAGACGGAAATCTGATGCGCTGAGGGGGAGTATTGGAGGCACCCAAAGCAGTAGTGATGATCTCCAGGCTGCAGAAGCATGGCTTAGTCTTTTTTGGACCAATTTCGTCACATTCCTCGTGAGTGACATGTTATTTGATTATACCATGTCTTTGATGATCCCATGATACTCCGTATTCCGTTAGCAAGATGAGCGAGAGGGAGGGCCAGAAATGGTGGATATTGAACTGGAGGTCCTTGGCCGGGCGGTACGGAGTCTTCCAGCCAGTGGCGAATTGTGGACGTCATATATCCGGACCCTTGTAGGTTATTAGCGCCATGCTATGATCACGCCAATGACATTCACTTTCCTTAAGGAGCTGTATGGTGACCAGACCAAGATACCAGGTGGGCCTGTCTCCCCATCTGTTCGTATTCGTATTTTGAGTCTTGTTCTCACATCGTTTGGCTTCAGAGGTCTACCAATCTGCACTCAGTACGCGTTTGTTGTCGGCCAAAGCCATCAGTGATGTTTCACTCGCTGCCGCAAGGCCCACCTACCGTCAGTTGGTCGACGAGGGCGACAGTACTGTTTTCGTGGAGTTGATCGAACACCTCGATGATGGGATCAAGCGAGTTCGGGATGTTGGCGGCGACTCACGGATTAAATTGGAGAAGCTCCTCGTTCATGTGGTTCGTCAATGCGTTCGTCATCCAGCCTTCCATCCCCTGATGGGGTCCTTGGTTTCATCTTCAAGTTGCTGAATCCCATGGGAAAACCATCCACGGAAGCTCCGGAACCAGAATCGATTGAAGCCGCCCTTTCCGTATGGGAGCAGACGGCCAAACAATATCGCAAACATTGGCATGTCTTGACAAACTTCGTGGATTTCTTAACGTGCGTCACATCCTTTTCTGCGCGGATTTTCTCAGGTGCGATCGGCTTGATGCGTTAGGACCTCGCTCAAGGATCCGGTTCGTGCTCGAAAAGCTTTCAAAGATGCACAGGGCGGCCATCTCGCCCTTGATTATCCCGAGGCGGTATATGAAGCTTGGATTGCGTTTGAAGAGATCTGGGGCACTTCTAAGGATCTGGAATACGCATTGGGACGCGTACGCAAGATGAGTGCTGCGCTCAATGAGAAGC
This sequence comes from Hydnum rufescens UP504, assembly GCA_014904985.1. NCBI lineage: Eukaryota > Fungi > Basidiomycota > Agaricomycetes > Cantharellales > Hydnaceae > Hydnum > Hydnum rufescens. The sequence goes on from MU129090.1 coordinate 95,427, forward strand.
GAAACAGGGTTAGCACATTATCGTCTCCACAAACTTTCCACTGACTTCCCAATTCTCGAATAGGATTCATACAAAGCATCGCAAGCCCAGGTACAAATCACATCAGAAGAATCGCCCCAGACGATTCTCACTGCTGCTGCGGCGCGCCTAGCATTGAAATCTCTGAAAATGATTCGGCCGCAGCAGCCCTCTTAGAGAATGAATTATCAGAGCAGCGGACTTCTACAAAGAGAAAGGCGGAAGATGAGGCTGGTTCCGTCCCCAAGAGGAGTAAACCTGGTTCGTATTGCGAGCTTCGTTGCTGCGATCCAGACTTACCCTGTGGTTTGGAGCAGAGCCACCCCCTGTACCACTGAAAAGGTTCATGATGCTTTCCTCAGCATGCGTCATCCATCTGCTGACTCATTCTGGCGACTTAGAGATCGGGAGAAATCAACAGTTTTCGTCGGAGGACTGCAACCGGGGTGGAAAACACCGCCTTGGAATATCTTTTCAAGGATGTGAGTGTCTTTTCGGTCGGTATGAGTGCGGTTTCCGATGATCCGGCGTGACGCAGTGTGGCGAAATCCGCGAGATAAAGATCTCTAGTATTGAGGGCGAGACCGTTGCCACTGTCGAGTTCCAGGACAGGGTATGTTATGTCGTAGTTCTGAAGGTGATGTATCCCGATCAGTGCTTTTTGTTAGGAGAGCGTTCCTGCGGCTTTGACCAAGGACAAGAAGAGGATTGACGGTCATGAGATCGCCGTCCACCTTGCCTGGGAGTCTACCCTGTACGTCACCAACTTCCCCGAGAAATATGATGACGCCAGTGTTCGTGAATTGTTTGGGAAGGCACGTCATATTTCGGTTTCCAACTGGCCCAGCTTCGCTGATATCCTGTTCTTCCATATAGTATGGGCGGCTGTTTGACGTGCGTTGGCCGAGTAAGAAGTTTAAGAATACGAGACGGTTTTGTTACGTCCAATATATCTCTCCGGCAAGATCTGCTTCCATGTTTCAGCTCGTTACCCATCTCATATTACCCCCTCCTTTTTTTTGCCAGGTTTCCGCGAAAACAGCACTCGTTCTGGACCGGTTTCAATTGGAACCTGGGCGTGCACTGAGTGTTGCCATCTCAGACCCCGAGAGAAAGAAGGAACGGACTGACGTGGGAGCGGACCAACGTGAGGTTTATGTGGCAGGTCTCAGCAGATTCGTTACGAAGGAGGATCTAGAAGCTCTATTCGGCAAGGTATGACATACCTCTACTATGACTACTACTATTGTTACTGATGTCGTTTCTGTTGCTTCCCCTCAGTTCGGTACAGTTAAGGAGGTACGGATATCACTGGACGCAGATGGCCGATGCAAAGGTTTTGCATTCGTGGAATTCGAACAAGAGGTGAGTCGACATATTTGGTCGGTTGCAAAATGGAGTCTCATCATTTCCATGTAGACATCTGCATCAGGCGCCTTGGCCGCGAATAATCATGACCTCAAAAAACGACGGATAGCTGTGACTTTGGCGGATTCACGTGTTACGTCGCGAAAGTGAGTACTCTCTTCAATCAAGTTTTGACAGATAACCAAGCTCTTCTTCAGGCCTCCACCCTCTTCCGGTCTGACCAGACAGGCTGATGCTGCGAGCCGAACAGTGCGCATTCGAAATTTGCCTGAGAAGACCCAAGAAGGTTTGCTTCAGCAGGCTCTCGAGAAACATGTCGAGAGTATCAAGAAACTAGAAGTCTTCGAGGATATCAATGAAGCACTATTGGAGTTGGAATCACAAGCTGTGAGCTCCATCGTGTCCCTCTATTTGTTTTCATGATAAAAGAAAGTCACTCATTTCTTCTGTGATGTTTGCAATCCAGGAAGCGGGAAAACTGTTACTTTTGCCGCAGGGCGTCGTCCAATTTCGGGATGTGGAGCTCTCTTTCGAAGAAGAAACTACAATTCCATCGAAGCAGAAGAAAGGTAAAGCGAAGCCCAAGACAACCGCCCCCCCTGCTCCCAAAGCCAAACTCGCCATACCATCGTCGGAGTCGCCACCCGTCGCTGCACCTACGTCGTCTGTTGAGGCGCCCACCAATTTCGTCCCTCGTGCGGCTAAATCAAAACCTCTTGGGGGTGCAGGCTCGGGGCGTACCGGCGTTTTAGCAAGAGGCACCGCTACTACCTCTGCACGGTCCACGCAGTCTGGTGGGTTGGAGAAGGCGGATGGCCCAGGTGCGGGTGCTAGTAAGGTCGGGAAGGACCAAGATGCTTTCAGAAAAATGCTTGGAAACGCATGACGGTCCCCCCCCTTCTCTCTCTCTTTGCTAGCAAATGTACGATGATGTATAGTATTATCAGAACATACGCTGGATTCAGAAGTCAGGGTATTTCGAAATGACATTGAAATCAAGTGTAAGAGGTACGGGAGGATTGTCAGGAAGTGGTACGCAATGGCAAAGATACAAACAGTTAAGATTGGAAGTGTGTAACAATGAAAAGATGTACAGTGGATGGATAGACGGCTATTGGAGTTGAGCAAGTTGAAACAACGCCTAAAAGAAAAAAAAAACATAACAGAACAACATAGTTCACGAAGCAGTGCCAGAGGAATCCAGCAAATCGAGGCCCCATTTCTCTAGGGAGATCATGTATAGTCCTCCGCTGCCTCCAGATCGAGATGAACCGGAGGCGGAGGCGGCCTTGCGTCGCTCTTGGAACTCGTATGCAAGGTCCGCCCACGTACGACTGCGGGCCTCCTCCCACCCTACAAGTTCAACACGCCAACCGCGATGAACCGCTTGCCGTACGCAGCCCACGAACCCATCACGATTGAACTGCGATGAGGCACCGTCTCCCGTGGCAAGGACGATCGTGCTGCCTCTAGGGGGCCTATCCGTGGCTGCCACAAGAACTTGCAAAAGCTTAAGCTGGAGAAGTTCATCGACGGCCTCCTCACGGAAGCGAGGGCGAGAGGTGGGAACACCGGTATTCGGTGTCATCGAGGAGAGTGGGGCAGGAGAAGAGGCAGAGGAGGAGAATTCGGTAGTGTCCGGAGCCGAAGCACGGGGGGAGGATCGCGGGACAGAAGAAATGCCTACGATCCTTTGTGGAGCAGGAACTCCAGGACCAGGAGAGCTCGACGCTGGCGACAGTGGCGAAGGAAGTGCAGATGGGGCAGATGGGTATCGACGATGTCCAAAGGGATGCTTGGTGGCACTCAGGGTGCCCCAGAGACCTTTCCTTGGCCCGACTCAGTGGACGAGCCTCCAGAGGTCGCAGGCTCTCCCCTCTGAGTCGTGGAATTGCTTGGCGAACCGTATACTGACTGAATGTTTCTGCGATTGTCAGGTATCCACCGTACCTTCCCAGGGCTGTTTGCCATCGGTGCGCTTTGGGGCGATGAGGCACCCTCCTTGATTGCAACCCGCTGGAGGACGCTAACTTCATAACCCATTTCCACAATGTCATCGACGCCTGCGACAAGATACAAATTTAGAGTGAAAACCTGAATGTAATATGTGGTAATAAGTTACCTTGATGGAGGGGGGAGGATGCAACGAGCACCCTTTTGCCACAGACGCGCCCACGTTCGAGTAGTAATATAAGAGAAGCATGGGATAACTTCGGTTTTGAAAGATGGACGGCAGGAGACGGCCAGGTCGCACCTGGCACAGATATCAAAGGAGTAGTGGATTGTCCGAAAGATTGTCGTTTGATCCACTCCAAGAATCCAACCAGTATATTGGAGCTGTTACCAATACATCAGCGGGGTGAACTACAAGAACGCTACAAGTGGACGAATACTGACTGGTCTACAAAAACATGAACTTTCGCATTCTCAGCAATGGCAGCATTCCCCGAATCTCGGGGATCATAGAAGCCATCCTTCTCAATGCGATCACTGATTGTGAAGGAGGCAGCCCCTTGCACGAGCCGGTCGGTATCGAAGGTCATGGAACGCAGAGCCCTAGCATCAGATGGGAATTGTTCAGACAGACGAATAGCAAGTGAGGTGAGATGCATCTTGAGGGCATGGGCTTCAGGAGACATGCCGATACTCGGCAATGAAGTCTTGGAGTGTGTTGGGTTTTAGAGGAAGTTCGGGCTTTCGTAGATTGGCGAAAGATTGGAGCGATCGTGGAGGCGTTGGGCCCATGAAAGGTGTCATCATGTGAATCATAGGACGACGAGACCTCCGCAGCAGTTTCCGTCCGGCTTTCGTCACCATCTATGGCTTCCTCAATATCTCGAAGTCGATCAAGTCGAGTCTTTCGACGTTTATTCTTAGCCTTGCGTGAAGCCCGTTTTGGGCGCTCCCCCGGCAAGGTCCATTCCACGCCCGACTGCTCATGATCCAATTTAATAGAAAGCCGCAGTCGTTCTTTCGCAAGGAAGACGAGAGCAGATTCGAGTGCTCCCAGCGTTGGTCCGCCGTCCATTTCATCCTCTAAATCACTCCGGGAAGACGTAGTGAGGTATGAAGCAACGGGTGCATGGTTCCAAACTGTAGAACGAGCACCGTCACGATCACCTGGAGCGGGAGGAGATTCGCTGGACAGTTCGTCTGTGTCAGAAGAGGAAGGAGACGAGGACCTGAAACCGGAATCGTCGTGAGGATCATCTGATTCGATATACGATACGTCAACTATGCGGGAGGGGATGGATTGCTGGGGTCGCTGAAGTTGGTTCAGAGCACGAAAGACGGTGGAGAAAGCGCCCAGGTCGCCAGGTTCTGGAGAGATAAGTGAGCTAAAAGAAGACTTGGGAAGCGATGGGATGCACCTTCACTGGTCCCGGTGTTGTCGCTGTTAATAGAGAATGCAGAGGAGAAAGGGGAGAATGGGACGGGGGTGGCTGCAGAATTACTAGTATCTGTCATGAGGATGTAAGAGATGGGTGCGGAGGACGTATAAAGTGTGATATGATGAAGAAGGGGCCAGGCCGGCTAGGCGAGAGGAAGCGAAGGAGAGAACAGAACAGAGGAAGGGACGCGGGCTACAGCCCTACAGCCACGAAATACTGTTAACAGGCGACTGGCAGTGCTAGCGGAATTGTCCGCAGCCCTTGCATCCGTGGCCAATTCTATGGAGACCTAGACAGGCACATATCATTGGAGGCGTGCTGGATCAGCGTGCCGCCAACGATCTCCCCTCGTGGCCAGTTCTCTGTTTCCTATTGACAACATTGTCCTGAGACGTGAAACGTACCGAATTGGTTGGTTCGAAACGAGAACGCCACGGCACGATAAGCTGGTCCGCGCATTTATCCCTTCTGGGAGAGTTTTTGGCGGTTCTTGTCCACCTCTTCCTCTCTATGTTACAGAAATGTGTGCGATGCCCTGAAGAGTCTACTTTCAACCCGTACAAACGGCCACGAACTTGGACGTTATTTGCTATATTAGCTATCAATCAGGTTGTCTCTTGGAGTCTTTGGGATATCATTAATCATGGTTTGAACCTCGCACTACTCGTTCTCCGCTACGGTATTTGACTCAGATCGAGAGGAGGGACTGCGGTACACGTTCTGAGGGAGCAATAAATGAATTCTGACAAAAATACGTGACTCACATCGTCTATCAGAAATTTAACGTCCAAACTCCATAGTATTTCCGAGAAGTCCTTCCCTTGGAATTGCTGAAACCGCACAACAGAGGTTCGGGATTTTTGAAATAGGTTTTAACAACGGTAAAGGATGGCTGTGCAATATTACTATTCTCCTCTTGGGGACATTGCGGTTCGCCCTGACGCAGTAGGGGTGTCATTGACACCCAGTTTGGAAGCTATCTTCTTTCAGTCGTGCCCGCACTGTGGGGTATTCCGCAATACAGTATCATACAGGAAGCATTGAACTCGCAAGTCCCTTGCGGATCACAATCTCATATGAAAGAGCCACAAGTGCTTTCTCCATAAGGCTGTTTCTGGAGCCAGGTTTCCGGGTGTGTATGCATCTCCAAACCATGACGCTCGTTGCAGAAATCGCATATCCACCATTGGGCTCACGCTTATTCTAGCTCTCACTGTACAGAGAGGTAGAGGCTGCGGCGGTCCGTTGCGCAAATCTGGATGCCTTCCCTGTAGAGAAGATTCATGCATTTTTCGTTTGCAATGCAGGCGCTGGTGCAGTTGTGACTTCACCTCCATTGGCGATCCGTATCTTCTTGCTTACACACATATGCACTCCATCCAGGATTTAGCTGCCTATAAATTCCTTGGTACGAAAGAAGATCCCAGGCTCGCTGAGTCATGTATACGGTCCGGGACGGACTACTACGGTTCTCTATCTCTTGACCTCTCCTTTCACCAACTACTGGACAAACTACAACGGGAGGACGGTATTAACTTGCATCCACCGAATCTCCGACATTACATGGATATGTTCGCAAAGTTCAAACTGACTTATCGAGGAGAAGGGACTGGTGATAGCATGGTGTATTTCGGTTGTTTCGACCCTAGTGACCATCGCGAAGGAATCATTTTGTGTGCCAATGAAACAATTAACCCCCTATGACTCTGACTTTTGACGATTTCAGGGGGTGCCGGACTTGTGAATGGGTAGCTTGTGATTTCGCCCCAAGTGCTTCACCGCGATGTTTTTGAGCCTGTTGTTAACAGGGTACGTCCGTATAGCATGTTTAGAGCTGCGCAATGATTGATCCAAGGCCTTTGAGGTCGTTCACACGATCGAAGACCAACTGGGGGGAAGGTTGCAGGGCCCATGGATGCCCTGTTTCTCGTTGGCGGCTTTCCGCTAACAAATACCTTTTCACGCGTGTAACTGTACACCCCTTACCTCGTTCCCTCAATGTCCCGCTTGCGTGGCCTTTTTCAGCAGGAAAGATTTACTTCTCGCGTGAAATCTATCGTGCGTTCTAAGGGTGCGGATGTCACTGCATGCCATGGTGCAGTCCTCTATGGATGCAATGCCACCGGATTTTCCTCAGTCATATCTTCCATTGTCTCACCAAAGAATTATGTCGTGAGTGCCATCCTTCCTGCCGATTCGGAAGATCTGGCGGGGCATCCAATGTTCGCAAGTCTCAATTCCCAAAATGTAAAGATGTGTTCGAACAGGTGATTGTTTGTGTTCTGCCTCCGCCCCTGTATGTCTTGGACATTGCCCCCGATTTCTGCTGCTGTTATAGGGCTCTCTACATTCTACACAAGGGCGAAGAGGTATCGAAACGAGAGCCGATCATCCTTAAACTTCGTGTATACTCTGAATCTATCATTGGTAAGAGTGTTTATTCCAGTGTATGGTGTTTGAGCGAATTTTTTATCGGTGATGGAAACGTAGATGACCACTTTACCACTATGCTTCAGGCCTCAGATTCTGAAGAGACGTTCCAATACACGAAATGGAGGAGCTATGCCGGCTGGAGATAAATATGGGACACCTACCTGGGCGATCTGGGCGATCCGACGACTCCATGGGAGGCACGACTTCGAGGCATTACATTGGTGCGCAAAATTGGATTCTAAAATCGCCAAACTAAGATGTTGTGGCTTACATGTTGGTGGATTTTGCAATGCACTTCGAGTTCGGCAATGGTAAATCAAGAGTACATGGATCATAATGCCCACTGCTAATATTTTGCCTCTTATAGGGATATCTGGCCGAGTGTATGATGATAGAGGTTTTTTTCGAGCGATAGTCTCTGTCCTCAGAATGGCACAATACAGCTGAACACTGAGCCCCGCATCTCTGTATACTCTCTGCATTTTGTGGGCTATGCAGAGACGACCTATCTGTTTTTCAATGTACGCCATTTTTAAATCCCTGGGAACGTTTCATTTGGTTGGCCTGCTTCGAGGATGCCTTCTTTGTATTCATTTGTTTGTTGCAGTTTTACTAAGGACAGTACGGGTCAGGTCAGTATGGCCAAAGGATACCTTGTTCTAATGGCTAATCACCTTTCGAGATTTCAGCAATACCTCCCCCCCTGCCTCTTATCCTCTAGACACGCCATACCATCCTGAAAATTCCTTCGACCCGACTCCCTATCACTTTAACCGACATCGAGTTATGCCAGTAATCCCGACAGTTACCAGCGTAATTCCGATGATCCCGCTCTTCCTTTATCACAGCCAAAGGCACATCCACCGCCTGTAGTACGGCCCCGGTGGTTGCCCATCTTCCGCCTTCCACTCGATCTCGGGAATATTCAGAATCAAGGCCGGAACCTGTGGGGATGGCTCCTGTCGTAATTCCTCGAAGACGGAGTCCGCCACCACAACCGCAGCCACAGCCAGCCGTGATCCAAATTTCGTCCGATCCACTCACCTATTGCGTCTGTGGTCCAACGACATCATGGGGCGAACCGAAATCCACACTACTCATTCCTGAGCTGAGATTTGCACGGAAATTTTGACCCGCCCTCCTCCACGCATCGTTCGGAAAGGATTAAGGTACGATCCGCATCTTCCGCTCGGGAAGATCCAAATTCGCCCCAGGCAGCACAGCTGCCGATGCAAATGAGTATAGATTCGGATACCGATTCGTATTCAACGCCATCCCCATACTTCAGGTTGTCGCCACCCCATGCCTTGCGGCCTTGAGCAAGAACTCCTCACAGGGCAGTCCGGTTGGTCCTCTGGCGTTCCCCTTCTCTCCGAGTAACCCTGAAGCTGACGAGGAACCTTGATCGAATATTTCTACGACATGGGCACAGAGTCCCCAGCTCTAACGTATTCTAGCTTTAACATTACCCAGAATCTGAGATATCATGCCATGGTTCACGATACTGCGGGAACGTGGTCGTTCGGACTTTTCAAAGTATCTTTGGGATCGTTGCAGAGAATGGATTACGAGGCGCTGATCAATGAGTACAACGTATGTGCGAGTATCACTGTCTCAGTCTTCCGTGCCTTCCTTCCATGCGTTTCTAGACACATTTTCATGTTTCTTGTCCAACCGTAGGTGGTGGAGCAAAGTGGGGTAATGAAGACAAAGGCACCAGAGCAGATCAAGGAGGAACAACACCGTGAACAACAGCGAGAACTCGAGCGTCAGCAGCTTGAACTACAAATTTTCGATGCCGAGGCGAAGACGGCGGAAGCAGAAGCTAGGGTCAGCCCCATATGCGTCACGCCAACACTTCTGTCATTCTCTGGAAGCTCTAGGTCAAGCCGTTCAATTACGGAAAGGGACCGATATGTGAGTGAGAAGGATGTTTTCTCAGCATACATTGCTTATTTGACTGGTTATCAGTGCGATTCGTTTGCTTGACGATCTCCAAGGTGTATGAGAAGGTTTATCTGATGACTCGCGAGACACGGCGATATACAACCGCCTCGCCCGCCACTATGCTGATTGGGTTTGTCTCTTCCAGCGCTCGCCATTTTTGGAGAACTCTTTTTTTGCATGCGTTACGCAGCTCACTGCTCAGGGTATTCTCAAGGGAGAGATCTCTTCGTTTTTCACCCAAGTATGCATTGAGGCCAACATTACTCTGTATTCCGAGTTGGTTGCTAACGACGAAGCCACAAGTGCCTTTCAACCTGTGGATGCACTGTCTCGCTTGATCATACTGGTGAGGGACTCGATAACGGGTTGAAGAACGAGTCCTCGTTTCGCCGCGTTGACTCTAGTCTAGGCGAAGAATAGGCAAACGGTGGAGTATGGGGATGAAGAAAACAAGCTGGGGGTGTCATAGTGGCTGAAGGATATCGGATTACGGGATGAAACCTTGCCATACTGATCAGGAACAAAACTACCATGGGCCACTGAGTCGAGTAGTTCAAACTTTATACCTACACGGTTGTAAATATAAAGGGCACAACATTGCAGCGGCCTCTCCTCACAGTGGGCACTTGCCAGTGCACTTCTTGAGATTAAACTTGATTTCAGCCACTTTAAGTAAGGCTCAGTAAGCCAACATCTCAAAACAGGCCTCCTTTGGAGGTAAGTGTGAGCAGCTGATATAGTTGTGATCATGCAGGTGAAAACAGGGGCAACTAGTCCAAATCTTCTCAGCCCTCTGTGCACAAGCCATCGGGCCAACCTAGTCTACCCTCATTGCATACCAGCGGACATACAGCATTGGCTGAATAATACTCCTCATGTAAGCACTAGCGGGACACTTGAGTTGTATTATTAGCCCGGACGTACGCCCCAGCATGAGTGAAGAAACCACGCACAACGCCAAGCCATGGCCGCTCGAAGGACTTCTCGCCCAAGAGGTGAATTCCAGATAGGATCAGTCAAGTCCGGAAGACTCTCGTCCCTTTCATACATCCCTACATCTTCTTGTAGATCCTCGATGTCCTCTAGGCCATACGTCTGGACTCCAGGCGGAGGGTTGGAAACATAAATTTGCAAGCAGAAGTTAAAATGAAGTCTGAGGCATTCATCGTAGGGCATCTTTTCGCCCTCGGGGATTTTTAAAGTGCCAGCATCAAATAAATCCAAGTCGGGTGACGGCTGTGCGAACTGAACAATTCTGTAGTTATCCTATGTGAGTTGTTGAGCAAAAATTTGCCTGTGAAGGAGTGATGGGGTACCCACGTCAACATCAATCCCAAATGCGTAGCTGTCAAAGTGGGACTGGAGGGATGGAGTCATGGTCAAAAAATTTTGAGCCGTATCGAGTCCAATAGGGAGCTCCACACACGGTCCCACAAGCTATGAAACGGAGTCAGAGGGGGAAAGATTCATTGACTGGGACAATCTGCATGCTAACAGACACTCACGAATATGAGTAGGGTTTCTGGAACCGTGTTCCGAATGATCTGGACAAGACTTCTACTATCATCATTGAGGGGCGTACCAGTTATATTGCAGAAGGCACTGGCAGGGACTAATGGTGGAGCTGCGTCGATTGCAAGCTCCCTCTGTGATGCGCATAAATAAAATGGATCAGGTTAAGCAAAACGGCACAGACCTTGAGTAGATTGAGATGTCTCGAGTTTACCCCGCGATGGCCGACTGCAGGAGAAGACTTCGCCCCTAAGAGATCCAATCATCATCAGGACGATGAGCTAACATGGATGAAAGCCAAACCATCTTTAAGAATGAGATAGGCTCCAGGAGCGACATAATTTTCAGAGTCCCTGTCGATGGGTTCACGAACAGAATCGATATCAACGGAGAATGGAAGGGAGCCGGGGTTAATGTTGCAAGAATGAAGGGACCATTTATCGTCCTTCACAGCCACGATGGTATAGCCCAGCCAGTTGTAGAAATATTTCACTTTGAGGGATCTTCTCTCTGGAGATGCTGAGACGTAGCACCCTAAGGAGTCCGAAAAGAATGAACATAGAGGATAAGGAGGAAAGATGCACTACAACCTGCCATAACTACTGGCTCATTTGCATAGGCGAATACGAAGACATTGTTATAGCAGTTTGGATCGAAGATATCGTAGAACTTGATGGTGGCCATTGAGGGCGGAGTTGAAGGTTGAGAGGATATCGGTCGATACCCCCCCTCTCACATTACATAATCATATTATGTAACAACCAGTCTCAGTATACTGTAGTGTTACGGTCTTAGCGATATCACGTGACATTACGTAATTTCTGTCACACCCCGGATCTGGCGATACCACCTTGAGGAGGGTGTGACACCCCCCCAATTAGCAATATGGGGTAGACCGCTGGTGGAAGTGTCAGTGCCTAGGTTTCCCGGGGCTGTCCAACCATCAGTGCCATCACCCCAGCTGCTAGAATATGGTGCTAGAAATCTGATCTGTACGGAAGCAGTGTGATTGCTAGGCACTGCTAGTGTCAAATTAGTGTTGGATGTCCAGTGAAATTTTTTGCGTGTTTGATTTGTGCCCCGTTCACACACACTCTCTGGTATCAGGCCACTGAACAGACTACGTGAGCAAGAGCTCTTTGGAATTCTACCTCCCATCACATATTTTGCATATTTGTCCTATGAATCCAAATCTTGATAGGATTGTCTGCTTTCCTGCTTCATCCATCTATGAAGGGGTACCACCATCCCTTGTGGGGGATTATCTCCCTGGCCTTCACCTCCCAGTCCACCAGCTACTCAACTTCCCACTTCCACCAATTCCTCAAAGTTCACAAGTTCTCATAGCAGCCACATCCCCAAAGACACCTTCCATTACCCTAACCTCTCGAGAACTCCATAAAATACCACTCCCTACCCAAAAGGTACTCAGCCAGCTCACAGACAAAACTGTGCCACAAAAACATTCATCCATTGCCCTTTTGTCCAAAGACATGCCTATGATTTACCTTCCTCTCGAGATTTGCATAGTGTGGAAGGCATTATTCTTTACACTGGATGTTCGGGCATTGTGGCAGGATGCAGAGGCTTGGGTATCCAGCCTTGGCAATGAAGACCCAGTGGTTATTCATGCCCTATGCAATTTACAAGCAATCCCTTGGGGTGGGGAATCGCCATACATTGGATTTGGAGTGGCTTCCCTCACTTGGTTTCTTGGGCAGCATTGGCTGTCTGATGGGGAAATGTCCCAACAAGCTTCTTTGACAAAGGAGTTTATTGTGCGGCATCTAGAAAATGCCAGTGATTCATGTCCTTCAATCCATGACACCTTTCTAGTGACAATGATCTTGCAATGCTACCATGAATGAGGCCGCAATCCATACAATGCCGGATCAGCACCTTGTCACTTGTTTCATCTTGGCGAGAGGGTTCGCTCTGGTTTGCAGGCCATTATTGCTGGGACTGCACACATTGGAGGAAATCACTTTATTTCGTTTGCTATTGATAGCACCACTTGGATTTTGTATATTGGTGATTCTCTGGACATCATTGAGAATATCAAGATGCTCAGTTCTGCTCTCTGATGGTGGCTGGCTCAACACTTTTGCAACCCTTCATCAAAATTCATTACAAAACACCTCCCCATTATGAAGCAAACTGATAATTCATCTTGTGGTATCCTTGCCCACAATGCGATTGAACATTTTGTGGCCCCTGAGGTCTTCCCTCTTTTGGCATCATCAGATGCCATTAATCAAGTGCGTGTGGCAAGATTTAACTCCCTTGCAGAGATGGCCTTGGGATATGTATGTCCTCTTACTTTCTTTAATGGAGGGGTTTTGCTAACAAGGTACCTTAGAAGGAACAGGGACCACTCCCTTTGGATCCTTCAACCCCCCCAATTCACCATACCTCTTCCAGTGAATTGTCGTCACCATCACCAGTGGTGCCAGATGTCCTTGATACGATGGAAACTTCTTACCTGCCATTCATCTCACGCCAATCTTGAGGAAAAGTGGAGACATCTATTCTGTCCAAGGTGCAACCCTTCACTTCTCATTTGGATTCTGATGGGGAGGAGATGAGTGTACCACCCTCACCAACGTCTATCACATCATCAATCCTCAAAGATGAACATCAGCCAATCATGAAGCTCCCATGGCTCAAGCGAGGTGGAGAGTCCTTGCGACCAGAAGACAGACCTCCCCAAAAAGCTCCTAGGCTGGCATCAATCAAGGATTTCTTCCCTCATCTCTCCCACGAGAAATGGCTTGTGGCTAGCAAGGAAGCTTTGGTCCAACAGAATGAGGCAAGGAAAAACTCCCAAGCCATAGAAGCTGTTCAAGAGGCCAGTAAGAAGATCCATGCATGGAAATGGGCCAGAGAGCGTCAATGGGAGAGCCGTGCCAGAAAACGCAAACGTGAGATTGCTTCCGGGATCCGGAAGCCACCTGTCCTCATCAAGGTATGGCGAAATGTCCCTGTCTGAGCATTGATTTAGGACATATTTTATGCAGACCCCACATGAGGACATGACAACATCCCAACCAACAACAAGACCTTCGGAAGAATGTAACTATGCTGAACTCTCCCGCCCGTGGCGTGTGATTATGTATGAACACATCAAGGAATCTCGTGATCTATCCAAGGGTGGTAGGCCTCTGTCTGAAAAATCTTACATAGAAGCCCAACGGATGAACTGGCAGAGTCCAATTTACTGGCTGCCCAATGCCAAGGCAGCATGTAATGTGCAATTCCCATTTGAAAGAGTTGTGATTCAAGCATACCTTGTTTGTTACTATGGTGCTCCATATGACTGTTTGAGCTCCTCTCTCATTGGGACTTGGATTGATGCCAATGCTACATCGCAGGCCTCTGGCATTGTTTGGAAAAAGAATGTACTTCGGCGCATGGAAATTGGGCACTTGAAATCAGGTCGCACCATGAATAAACCATTATTAGTATGGAATGTCCATCTGCATTCAGCTATTCATTGCTAAAATTCATTATCAGAGCGGATTTCCTGAGATAGAAGCCATGGTGACCAAGCAATTGATGAACTTATGGAAGGCGGGTGTTGTGGTAGACTTGAGCTCGGCATGTGGCTTGATGGTCAGTGCTGTCACAAACTATGCCCCAGAGCTGTTCAAACTTGAAATCAAAACTGGGAAAAAATGATTCACTTGTTCACATTCATTCATGCATCAGTTTATGTGTGGTCATCTCCAGCTTTCTCACCATCAAGGCACTTGTGCTGCTCAGAAAACTCCAAAAGATGCTCAAGAGCAGGGCCTAGATATGTTCTTTCGCCTCTGTAGTTTCATTTGTGACCATAGCACCCCCCTGGAGCTTATTCTCAATTTCGATCAGACTCAGGGTGTCTACTCCCCCGGAACACAGTATACATGGCACACACGAGGCGAAAAACAAGTTCCTATTATCAGCAATGAAGACAAGCATGTGTTCACATTGACACCTGCTGTCGCAATGTCTGGCAATCTCCTCCCATTCCAAATAATTTACACTGGAAAGACATTGGCATCACTTCCAAAACGCATGGAGGGGAATGCATCCACTTTCGATTATGCTAAAGAGCATGGATGCAGTGCCATTGTGTCTGGTACACAAACATACTGGGCAAATATTGGCATGCTCAAACTATTTTTCACCGACCTTATCATTCCGTATCTTGAACATCAAATACTACGCCTTGGTCTCCCTCCACATACTCGATCTGTTGTGATTATTGACGCATAGAGCGTGCACTGAGGGCTAGAGCTTTGGAGCTGGGTGAGCAAGTTCTACCCTTGGATATGGATAATCTATGTCCCGGCAGGGTGTACAGGTGAATTCCAGCCATGTGATGTTGGTATTCAACATGTCCTCAAGCTCGGAATAAAGCATGGGGCTCATGCAGACATCGTGGAAGAAGCATTGGATGCATACGGAGGTGGCATGAGTGCTGAAGACCTTCTCCTTGATAGGTCCCTCCCGACGTTGCAAGATCAGTCATTCAAATGGGCGATGTTGGGCCACAAGGCTATCAATCATCGTGACCTTGTGAAGCAGGTGAGTCTTCTATTTTCTGCAGTGTCTGTTTCACCCTTCTCTAACATGGACTGCTTTTTTAGGCCTTCAAATTGTGTACCATCGAGACGAAAGGGTTATCTTTCAATCTCTCATACGAGTCTCTCACATCATGTGAGGCCAGAGCTGCCCTCACCAATCTCCAAGATACAGATATGGATTGTTATCTCTGCATCATGGCTCTCCGGGCAGTGGATGATTTGACTAGCATTGATGATGCTTCTCAAGAAGAATTGGCATATGACGAATCTTGTGACACCGGAGGACCTGACCCCAGCAATACATCAGTCAAGTCTGTAATCACCGAAATTATGAAGGCTCAGAACACTGGGGAGCCTATGCTGCAAGGATCTGGCAATGAGGGAAGCCAAACAATGGATGAGGATGCTGACAATTCTGCTAGAATCCAATTGATCAGCTCACAAATTGAATCAGATCTCAGTCACTCTCACACAGGACACACTCGTAAACCTAATACATGGTACAGCAGCAGTACATGGTGGAATCACCAGGGGGATGATGATGATGATGAAATAATCCCCGAGGACGATGTGTATGTGCCCAGGGACTCATGTATGGGGCAGGAGAAGCACTAGGCATGGTTCCAGCTTCATTTTCTGCAGTTTTCAGCTCTTTTTTCACTTGTGACATCTACTATAATGATATGGGCTTGTGTGACATGTGACACCAGGTCATTTAGTGATGCGATATGGCCCAGTGTGACATGTGATGTATCACTAAGACCATAACACTACAGTACTGTAGTGTTGCAACCTTAGGTCGGCACGTGATTTTATGTAATCCCCAGGCACCATATTCTAGCCAGTCGTGAGGTGCTTGTGACCTGTGACCAACTACCCCCTAAGCACTGCTGTGATCATGGCCATGGAGGGTACCTGGGCCTGCCTTCTAGAGAAGAATTCTGATATGATGCCAAGTGATCCGCTCATCGGCATATGCCACTGATCAACTTCTGGACAGCTAATCCTGGGCATTGAGCGCTGATGCACCCTCCTCGGAACTGCTTTACTGGATACTTATAAGGCCTTGGAATGGTTTCTTAACATAAGAACCTCCCTCTTTGCTCTTATATCTAGCTTGGGCATTGCTTTCTAATACTGGTCTGGCTTTGCATATCCAATGTTGTGCCACACTCCCAGGCCTAAGCCATGTTTGGTAAGTGGTTTTTTGAATATTGGTACCAAAGCCCTCCCTCTCCTAGACTGACTACAAGCTTCAGAACCATGGACACATGGTTTGAGAGGCTAGTGCGCTGGCCTCTGTTGGACCTGTATCATGCTCTACTGCATGACCTCATTGGACCATATTTTCCACCCTTGTCATTCACTGTAGGGGAGCTACTTGCATGTTCTCTTCCCCATATCCCACAATCACAAAAGGACTCTGCCGTATTCATAGTCTCACTCAGCAAGTGCTCCGCAGACCAATCCCTCACACCCACAAATTTACTGCATGTTCCTTTCCCCACTCGGACCTCTATTGAACACTTTCTGATGATAAATGTAGAGTCTATCCATCAGTCTGTTGCTGTATCCATCCACAATTCACCCACAATCTATTTTCCCTTGCCATTTGTGATGTCTGGAGTGTACTCCTTCACACTATTGATATCTACCAAGTGTGGCTGGATGCTGTCCTTTGGATAGATGCTCTTCCAAGAGACCCAGGTGATAGGTGTGCCCATGCCTGCCAGAATCTTCTTTTGATCACCTGGGGCTCCCCTTCCCCTGGATCCTGTGGTGGAGTGTTGGGCCTGGCTCACCTCCTGGGGGAATGGTGGCTATCTGATGATGAGATGGCATAGCAGGCAATGCTGTTGTGAGAAGATCTTAGGACATATTCAAATGCAGTCATGCAAAATGTTCAGGAGACGCACTTCACGTACACTGTGATGGCACACTGCCACGAGCGCATGACAGCTCCATACCATGCGGCAACTGTCTCATGTTATATCTATTCACTTGGGGAAGACATTCATGAACACAGGGTGGCTCATGTGGCTGGAACGGCTTTCGTGAATGGAAATCATTTCATTGCGTTTGTCATTGACACCATTGGGCACCGCTTACTGGTTGGAGACTCATTTCATGACCAATCTACCATCCAACAAGTTGCCACTGCATTTAACTGGTGGCTGGGTCAGCATTCCCGATTGTCCAAAGGATCTTCTGGCTTTCATGTGGAGAATCTACCAATTGCTTCTCAAAATGATGTAACATCATGTGGCATCCTCGCTCATAATGCTATTGAAGCATATCTTTCTCCAGAGCAATATCCATTGATTGCTTCTAGCATTTCAATCAAATATGCATGGCTTGATAAGTTCATTCGCATCACAGACAAATATTTGGGAGTGGTGAGTGGCCAGACAAAGATTCTGATCGCTATCATCTCACATGAATTTCTAACAGACTGCTACTCAAAACAAAACCAATCGAGTACTTTCTTTGATACATTCAAGTCATATCAATAATCCTATGTTGTCCAATCCATCTGACAATCCCAATATTGTACTACCTGTTACACACAATGTGCCAAAATTTTCACCACTTAGGGTTTCATCCCACCAGCCAAATTCCCCTTCCACAGCCCCAGTCCCAATGGCACCTAAGCTCCAATCCATTCCCCACCCAGAAGCCATACGTTGTATTCCAACCATCTGTACAAAGCGCATGCAAAGCCCAGGTGCTGAGATATTGCCTAAACCTAAGCACCCTATGATGCAATCGTCCCTCATCCAATACTTGCCCCAAATCTCACTCAAAGACTCTCTAGCACAAAACAAAAAGGATCTCTTGGAGATAGCTGAGGAACCACGTAATAGGCAAGAAACCATGGTGGTGCGTACGGAGTGCCGGAAACTCCAGCTATGTGAGAATGCGAAAATGTGAAAATGCACAAGCCAAGCTCGAGGAAAGGAGAAAATATTTCATAAGGATCCGAGTCTGTTGCTCAAGGTATGTTTGTTTATGTATTTTTCCCTTTGAAAATTACCATATCTGAAGATTCTGTAACCTCTAGGATGAATCCTTCGTCCGCGGGTCTGTTGATGAAGGGAACACTGCCTTCACAAAGTTCACTCTCAATGTTTCACAAGCTTCAAGGCCATGGCGTGAAATTTTGGCTGAACAGTCAAAACACTCCAGAGACTTGTCCAAAGGTGGTCGCCCAAAGAATCAGAAATCACTGGAACCTGCACAACAGACAAATTGGCAGCATCCTGTGCTCTGGAGTGCAATTACATATTCTGCGGCTCATGTCCCATATCCATATCAGGCTCCTGACATTGTATGGTACCTTATTCACTATTTTGGCCCTACATAGGAAAAGCTCGATCCCACTGTGCTTGGTTGTTGGATTGACCAAGTCCAAACAATGCAACAGACAGGAGTCTTGTGGAAAGACAATGTTCTGAAGCGGGCAAGCATAGGTGTTCTCAAATATGGAAGGGCCACAAATAAACCCATTCTGGTAAGTACGATCACACAATTTATTGCATTGATCTAAACTGTCAGCATTCCAGAGTGAGTTTCCTCAAATTGAGGACATCATGAAGTCCCAGATCCAAAATGTGAGGAAGGCTGGGGGACCAATCAATATTGTGACAGCTCGTGGCTTTATGGTTGCTGCAATACAGCACTTCGCACCACATTTATTCCAGCTTAAAACAAAGAAACAAGACAAGCAACGGTTTTGATGCTTGGAGGCATTCATTCGCCGATTTCTGTCAAAGTCACTCACCCTATCCTATTGCCATACAACTCGTGCTGCCCAGAAAACCCCTGAAGATGCCGCCAGTCAGGGTCTTGATATGTTTTATCGTCTATGTAGTGCAATCATGGACCATGACATTCCTCCCCAGCTGGTACTCAACTACAATCAAACACAAGTTGTGTATGCACCTGGAACACAGTACACCTGGGATGATCATGGTTCAAAGCAAGTAAGCATCACTGGTCAAGATGACAAGCATGCTTTTACTGTCACTCCAGCAATTGCAATGTCTGGCAATGTCCTCCCCTTCCAGTCTATCTATTGTGGCAAGAGTGACTGGTCCCTTCCTAAGCACTCTCCTGGAGTTAATGACAACTCCTTTGATTATGCATGTAGCAAAGGAATTGAGTTTCTCTTCTCTGGAACTGAGTAGGCTATTGCATGGGGTTTCAAAACCCGCGGGTTTTGACCCCACGGGGAAATCCCTGTGGGGCAGGAGTACCAATGTGGACCCATGCCTAAAACCCGCCAAGAACCTGCCATCCCTGGGAATATGCAGGCGGGTTTTGAAACCACCAGAGGCTGTAAGTGGATGTATCATCTCAACATCAAAATTCATATCTCCTGTCCACTGTTAGGTAACCAATTATTTATTTATTAATTTATTATTATTATAGACACATTTACATTAGTAAGGAAAAAAATTCAACAAAAGAGCACCATAATATAAAATGTAACTGAATGTTGCCACACCCGCCGAAGTGGGTGTGGCACCATATGTATTTCATCGTTGATACTCAGGGTTGGGGTCTTGGGTGGCATTCTTCAGGTGGGTTGTGCAGAGGGAGAGAGGACCTATAATAATAAATAGGTTAGTAAAAAAAAAGAACACAAGCAATGCCAAAAGAGCAGCTAGTGCTGCTCTTTTGGCACCATGGTACACACTGTAATAAAAACAAACACACACCTAATATTGCCACACACCTGCTTCGGCGGGTGTGTGGCTCCGTATTTGAGGCCGCCTCGTTGTATTGGTTGCAAATAGTTGAGAGTTAGGGTCTTGGGTGGCTGCGCGCATGCCTGTATTTCGCCCGGCCTTGCCTGTGGATTCTTTGGATGGGGGTTTTGCAGAGTGAGAAAA
Source organism: Hydnum rufescens UP504 (assembly GCA_014904985.1). NCBI lineage: Eukaryota > Fungi > Basidiomycota > Agaricomycetes > Cantharellales > Hydnaceae > Hydnum > Hydnum rufescens. Next base: position 115,560 of record MU129090.1, read on the forward strand.
TCTAGAATAGTGTGTATGTTAGTTTTAAAAAAATAACAAAAGCAATGCCAAAAGAGCAGCCGGGGCTGCTCTTTTGGTGTCGTTGTACACCCTGTAATAAAAAACACATACCTAATATTGCCACACACCCGCCGAAGTGGGTGTGTGGCGCCATACTCATTTCGTTGTTGTATGGGTTGTGGGCACTCGAGAGTTGGGGTCTTGGGTGGCTGCGCACTCCTGTATTTCGTGGTGCATTGTCTGTGCATTCTCCGGATCGGGTTTTGTGGAGGGAGAAAGAACCTAGAATAATTAAATATGTTAGTAAAAAAAAATACCATAAGCAATGCCAAAAGAGCAGCTGGTGCTGCTCTTTTGGCATTGTAATACACCCCGTAATTTAAAAGACTGACCTAATACACCCACCGAAGTGGGTGTGGCGCCATACTTGATTCGTCATTGTAGGGGTTGGGGTTGAAGTGCTGGGTGGCTGCGTGCACCCCCATATTTTTCTCTGGGCCTTGTCTGCGCATAATTTGGCTGGGGTTTTTCAGAGGGAGAGAGGATCTAGAATAACAAATTTGTTAGTAAAAAAAAACAACACAAGCAACGCCAGAAGAGCAGCTGTTGCTGCTCTTTTGGCATTGCTGTACACCCCAGATAAAAAACTTACCTAATAGTGCCACACACCCGCTGCGGCGGGTGTGTGGCACCATCTTGTGCTTGCTTCAGGTGGCCTTAGTAGAGTAGAATCGGATGAGATTCAATGCTGGCGATTGCCGGCCTCAAAAAAGCACCCAAGTAGGGGCAGTACAAGGCTCATATAAATAGATAATAGATACACATAGAATAATACTAAATATGTATTATTTAGTATTCTATGTGTAGGTATCTATTATCTATTTATATGAGCCTTGTACTGCCCCTACTTGGGCACTTTTTTGAGACCGGCAATCGCCAGCATTGAATCTCATCTGATTCTACTCTACTAAGCTGAAGCAAGCATGAGATGGTGCCACACACCCGCTGCAGCGGGTGTGTGGCACTATTAGGTAAGTTTTTTATCTGGGGTGTACGGTAATGCCAAAAGAGCAGCAACAGCTGCTCTTTTGGCATTGCTTGTGTTGTTTTTTTTTTACTAACAAATTTGTTATTCTAGATCCTTTCTCCCTCCGTGAAACCCCAGTCGAATTATGCGCCAAGGGTGAAATATGGGGGTGCGCACAGCCACCCAAGACCTCAACCTTCGCGTATCCTCAACCCCTACAACAACGAATCAAGTACGGTGCCACACCCACTTTGGTGGGTGTATTAGGTCAGTCTTCTAAATTACGGGGTGTATTACAATGCCAAAAGAGCAGCACCAGCTGCTCCTTTGGCGTTGCTTATGGTATTTTTTTTTTACTAACATATTTAATTATTCTAGGTTCTTTCTCCCTCCGCGAAACCTGATCTGGAGAATGCACAGACAATGCACCACGAAATACAGGAGTGTGCAGCCACCCAAGACCCCAACTCTCGAGTGCCCACAACCCATACAACGACGAAATGAGTACGGCGCCACACACCCGCTTTGGCGGGTGTGTGGCAATATTAGGTATGTGTTTTTTTATTATGGGGTGTACAACAACGCCAAAAGAGCAGCCCCAGCTGCTCTTTGGTGTTGCTTTTGTTTTTTTTTTAAAACTAACATACGCGCTATTCTAGGTTTTCTCACTCTGTGAAACCCCCATCCAGAGAATCTGCAGACAAGGCCCGGGTGAAATACGGGCGTGTGCGCAGCCACCCAGGACCTCAACCCTCGTGTATCCCCAACCCCTACAATGACGAATCAAGTACAGCACCACACCCACTTCGGTGGGTGTATTAGGTCCGTTTTTTTAAATTATGGGGTGTATTACAATGCCAAAAGAGCAGCACCAGCTGCTCTTTTGGCATTGCTTGTGTTATTTTTTTTACCAACATATTTAATTACTCTAGGTTCTTTCTCCCTCTGCGAAACCCAACCCGGAGAATGCACAGACAATGCACCACAAAACACAGGAGTGCGCAGCCACCCAAGACCCCGACTCTTGAGTACCCACAACCCATACGACGACGAAACAAGTACGGTGCCACACACCCGCTTTGGCGGGTGTGTGGCACCGTACTTGTTTCGTCATCGTATGGGTTGTGGGCAATATTAGGTATGTGTTTTTTATTACGGGGTGTACAACGACACCAAAAGAGCAGCCCCAGCTGCTCTTTTGGCGTTGCTTTTGTTATGTTTTTAAAACTAACATACACACTATTCTAGATTTTCTCACTCTGCAAAACCCCTGTCCAAAGAATCCACGGACAAGGCCCAGGCGAAATACAGGCATGCGCGCAGCCACTCAAGACCCTAACTCTCGACTATTCGCAACCAATACAATGAGGTGACCTCAAATACGGAGCCACACACCCGCCGAAGCGGGTGTGTGGCAATCAGCCCCTCCGTGTTTCCGCATTATCCAATCAGTTTGAACTCCATGTATCCATTATCCCACAACTCTGTAAATAGTGACATCTGCCCTGAAGTCTTCAAGCCCATGTTCAACCCATCACAAGGTCTTTACTGTGTATTAATCTGATGATCACCCAACTTTTGAAAGGATCAAGACATTCATGGTGCCCTGGAATCTTTGGATTATGGTTGAGGATGAAGATGTGGATGGTGAGATTAGTGGAAGATGAACACCCTGACTGTCCCAATGTATGAGCCCTTTGCCCCCTTCCCACCTAAGTACTTAGTGTCATTAGTTTTGAATCACTGGCTCTGTGGAGAGTCAGCAGCCAATCTCATTCAAGGACCTGATCCTTCCTAAGTAATTCCCTCTCACAACTCCTCTCCTCTCCCTCCAGCCACTCCCTCTTGCTACATTGCACAAGGAACTTGAGGGACCACACCCAAGCAAATTACAGTCATTCTCTGGTATCAATACTGTGATCATTGTCCCGTGGGGTCCCCCCAGGTTTTTCAACCCCATCTTGTATCCCGCGGCTTTTACACCTGTGAGTCACGGGGGCAGGTTTTCAACCCCATGGGGCGAGAGGTCCTAAATTCCCCCGCGGGGACCCTGTGCAATAGCCTAGAACTGAGACCTACTGGGCGAATATCGAAACCCTAAAAAAGTTCTTCTCTTCAATCATTGTCACTTATCTACACCGACAAATGGATCTCCTTGGACACCCTCGGACATCAACATCAATTGTGATTCTTGATGCATGGTTGGTTCATCGTGGCGCTGAGCTGCGTGAATGGGTACAGCAGGAGTATCCATGGATTTTCCTGATCTATGTACCAGCTGGCTGTACAGGCATTTTCCAGCCCTGTGATGTGGGCATACAGTGCATTTTTAAGCTCGTTATCAAGCGCACTGCTCACACTGACATTGTAAATGAAATACTCACCCTTCTTGAAGCAGGCATGCTTCCGGAGAACATTTTTCTTGATAAATCTCTCCCAACAATGAGAGATTGATCATTGCATTGGATTGTAGAGGGGTACAAGAAATTTCAGGACCCAGTTCTTGTGAAGAAGGTACGTTATTCAATTTCAATGTTGAAAGCCATATTTGACAGTCTCGCACATCCCAATCAGGCTTTTGAACTATGCGTCAGCAAGGTGCATACATTCAATCTGTCCTATGAGTCACTTACTTCTCTGGAGGCATGAAAATCACTGGCTAATTTACACAAAACAGACATTGAGCATTACCTCAAGGTCATGGGTTCATCTGATGAGGCCAGGGATGTCTCAATGGTTGATGATGGGGCTCAAGAGGCTGCTGCCTATGACCCAGAGCAGGATCCTGGTGGATTAGATGGCTGTGACATGTCGATTGAAACAGTTAGAGCTGAAATACTTAACTCACATTCAGTACAGCAGAAGCCATCCACCCTTCAAGAAGAATTTGATCCACAAGATGATATGGATGATCCAGCAATTGAATCAGACATCATCCCGACCCCACCTTGACAATGTCATTCATGCATCCTGAACAAACACTATGCTGGATGGTGGAATCACACAGCAGATAGCAACAATGACAGTGCCGATGATGAAGATGAACTTGGTGATGAGTCTGATTACATTGATTAGAGTGGGGACAGGTGGCAGAGGGGCAAGCACATAATCTAAGGAGGGAGTGGGCCTACATTTCCATATATAGTAATTCAATTCAATTTGTGACCATATAAGTTGCCCAGCCACTGTGACCTGTGACTGGACCCCTTTTAAGTCTTGTCAGGGGGGTCTTGTGACCTGTGACCATGACCTAAGGTCGTAACACTACAGTATTAGGTAGCGATAGGATTACTTGTGTCATCTTTTCTAGTCCCCCCTCGAATAGAGCTTTTCCAGACAGTCACTTTGCTACCGCCGACAGTCTTGAACACTCTCTAGATGAGATCAAGTGAACTTGGATACATCTGGATCCAGTTCCCTCACAAAGGTATTACATAATAGATCTCCAACTAATCTACGCCCACCGTGATTCACAAAGCATCAATTTCAGGATGGTTGATACTTATTGTAACCGGTGGGACAGGGACATTCATATCTGGGATTGTTCATCCCTAGATCAAATAGTGGCAGGTGTGCTTATCTGCTGTAGCGATCATGCGGTGGATTTTACTAGGCCGAGCAATGGATTAGGGTGCATTACCCAGGAATATTTGACATATCATATTCTCTACTTGTGGCTCTGTAATCTCTTAACCATTCAGCCTCGAATGGTGTCTTCTGGCCGGGGGGGAGGTTTGGTATCTGGTGCCTGCTACAGAACCCTTGCCTGGGAAACCCCCCATTGGAGATGAATCACATCCAATATGGCCTTCAGATCAATGCGTAAAGAGTGGTCATTATGGGCTCAAATTGTGTGCGTGTAGTATTACTGGACAGCAAATATTGGGTGACAGGACATGGACTCTATACAGTCATCCATCTACACCCTGGAGGGTTTCCGGTTTTCACAAAGAATCCGGAGATCATAATTAAGACCTATCTTCCACGGAACAGGGCACCCAGTCGAGCAAGCAGCTCCAGTGGAAGCCCTGACTCTCCTTCAAGCTCTGTTGCTCGCAGAGTAACATTCTTTTTCAGGTTGTTTGCAATTTGATCTTACTTCATCCTTGAACAGAACCACAGTTTTTGATGTGATGTTTGGCAATGCGATGGTCATTGTCACATCTCTGGAACGATCCCTGGGTGGGCTGTGGATACTTCAAACAAGATTACCCACATCAGCTACACTGGTTTTCAGGCAGCTCATATCCTCCCCCTTGCTTTTGCTCACAGAGATGAGGTATATTGATTCCCCATTTAACTTATTCCATTTTGGAGTGTCTCACTCTCTTTTGATTCAGGATCGAGCACCTGATGGGGAAACACACTTTGAGTCCTTCTGGGCATGTTGGCCACCTGAAGCCAAGATCACTGCACAAAATGCTCACACTATCACAAATGGTCCTGCAAATGGGATTCTTTTATGCGTGGACCTCCATCTCTTCTTTGATGCTTATGAATTCGCACTGCTGGTTCCATTAGTGAGTTAACTTTTGACAGATGGGCAACATATCCATCAACTCTCCTGCAGGATGACAATCCCATTCCTAGCCCTCCTCGGGTGATATGATTTAATAGGTCTGCGGCACCTCTATTCTCTTCTGAGGGCCTGAGGGGGGGCCTTGGCAACTGCTCCCTCTGAGGCCATTATCACCACATTCACTAGAGCCAGCTAATTACCAGCCAACATCTGCAATAGATCACATCAATGAGGATCTGTTTTGACAACATCTACTGTATTGTATCAGACTTCGCGTTGCAGGAGAGGGATATGTACCAGATCGGAAACACCTATTCTGATTCCATTGTATATCATGTATTTCCCTTTGTTGTCTGTTGATCCTGTACATTTCATGTGAAAATGGTGCTGTATGAATTCCCATCTCTGATTATGTGAGGAGAGCTGAGCTGAATGATCCTACCTGTGTGAAACAAAGGTGATGATCTGGTCATGGGGGCATGTGGTTAGAAGTGGATTCTGGGGGGAAAAGCTGGAGGATTCAGCATGGTGGATTCCCAAGGGGTGCTGAGAACACCACAGAAATTCTCTAGGGGTTGGTCCCTTCATCACTGAGATCAGACATGAGAGAGCTGAAACACTATAATACAAATAACCACAGGGTTGAAAACAAAAATTGTGATGGGCCTATGCTGCTCTCCATCAGTGACAGAACACACTGCCAGCCAACTATATGAAATCCAAACCTCATTTTGTAATTAAGGTGGGGGTGGGGTCAGGGTTAGGGTGTAATAACATGGTCCTTAACTTCAAGGGGCCACGGTATTTGTTGTTATTAGACAAGGTGGATTTGAGAGACCTGTGCAGCACAGTCAGCCACAAATGTAGTCTAGTTAGATATTATGAGCCTTGCATTTATATAGTCTAACTAGAGGTTTTGATGCTGGGGCCCCTGGGGCTTCTGGGGGTGATTTTGGACCCTGCCTCCCACCTTAGAGTGCAGCAGGGGAGCTGGAAAATATAGTATTGGGGGGGGATCAAATAACTGTGTCAGCAGAGGCAGATGGATATCTTTGGGTGGGGATATCTGGTTGGTGCCTTGAATGGGTTATACAGGCTTATTGGTAATTGGGATTGTTTATTTATTACTGTTTGTTCTCATTATTACACATAATTATTCATTTATTATTATTATTATACTATAATACATGTATTATTGTTATGAGTTGTACTTGTAACCTCATACATAAGCACATCACATGACCTTGTGGCCTTGCTACATAAGCACCACACATCCACCTCCACCTTCCTTAATAATCTCCTTACCAATCCTCCCTTGATCTTAGTATATAAGTAGCTACTGCATGTACTCTAGCTCCTTAGAAGATTGAGAATATATGTCTCTGTAACAAAGTGCATCCTGGATGCAGGAAGGCACTCATTGTTGTACTTGGACAAAGCAAGTCAACAGGGGAGGGAGTAGGATAAGGGAGAATAGGAGGAGGAAGGGTAATCACACTCCCCTCAGCACTAGCTTTGGACAGAGGAGCTGGACACAGAGCTAAGCACTGGCTTTGCTCTGAGCCCAGGGGAAAAGGTTGAAAGGGAAGGGAGGTCATAATGAAAGGTAGTAAAGTAGTGACTGGCCAAGTGGCACAGTCACTACCTAAGGAGAGGAGGTGGGGTCAATAAGAGGAAGGGGATGTCCTGCTTACTGCTTTCCCTGCTAGAGTCCAAAGGTGTTGTTCCAGAGCCAGGGAAAGTCCTAGTAGTTAATGGCCAGTAGATAAGCCAGCCAGATATCCAGATAGAAAGGACAGAGACAGAGACAGAGATATAGTGTATTATGTAATTAATTTAGGACTCAAAAGTCATGTGTATATGGCAGATTCCACAGAATCAAATAGTTAACCTTTGCCCAGATCTTCATCACCTAGTGAGAAACCATGAAACCCTTGTCTCTGCTGCTTCTATCTGCCTATCTGGCTGGCTTATCTAGTGGCCATTAACTACTAGGACTTTCCCTGGCTCTGGGACAACACCACTGGACTCTAGCAGGGAAAGCAGTAAGCAGGATCACCCCTTCCTCTTACTGACCCCACCTCCTCTCCTTAGGTAGTGGCTGTGCCACTTGGCCAGTCACTACTTCTTTATGCCTTTCACCATGACTCCCCTTCCCTTGCAACCTTTTCCCCTGGGCTCAGAGCAAAGCCAGTGCTTAGCTCTGTGTCCAGCTCCTCTGTCCAAAGCTAGAGCTGAGGGCAGTGTGATTACCCTTTCTCCTCTTATTCTCCCTTATCCTGCTCCCTCCCCTGTCAACTCCACTTTGTCCAAGTACAACAACAAGTGCCCTCCTGAATCAGGAGGCACTTTGTTACACTATATTACAGTGCCCCCCATTTTGGACTCCAAAAGTCTCAACTGAGCACCAGGCATAAGGGAGGTGGATAAAGCAGAAAGAATGTGGGGTTTTTAGAAAAAGAAAGGGAAGGATAGGATTCAATGAGAGTTTATAATCCAGGGCTAAACTTTGGAATTTTAAAACAAAGATCTTCACCTTTCAATGAGGGAACAAAGAAAAGAAGGGAAACAGAGGGGCAAGGAAGAGGGGAAGAACAGGGGGAGAGTTGTGGCCTTATCCAAATGTCTTCAAGCCTCTAAGATCCTTGTAAACCATCATCAGGGAATCCAACTGCTGAATGAGAGCCTCCAGAGCTGTCAAAGCTAACAAAGCACTACAAATGTCTTACCTTAATATTGAGGCTTTGGAGCATGGATTTGACTCCAATGCTTTGTATCTTTACTTGGTTTGAGCATCTTTGTTTGCTTTGGTGCTACTTTGTTGGCTCTCCCATTTCTCTAGAATACTTTTTTTCCCAGCAAGTGGAACAAAGGAATCAAAATTTTATCTGTAGCTATGTTGTACAATCAATCATGCTTCCTTAAAACTCTCTTTCCTTTCCAAGCTGACCCTGATGCCAGCTTATAGCCTAGGGATCTGCTAAGAGTCCTGACATGTAAGTAAATCTCAATAAACCAGAATGAAATCAAAACTCATGACATGGCATTGCTGAGCGTTGTACTGATTTCAAGCCATTCTTCTGGGTGATGAGCACTCCAGCTCTTGATCCAATTGAGGTGTCCCTCATAATATTCCCAATAAATTTCAGCTGAGAACTCTATATCTTTCTCAATGCCATCTGCCCAGCTTTTGAGAGTGTTCTGTATCTGTATTAAGTCACACCATGGGACCTGTGAATCAAAAGAAAGACAGATGTAGGATCAAACTCACAGCAGTTAGAGCAAATGCAACAGTCTCTGCAGGCATAGGCATGAATGCCAGCATTAGGGAGAACATTGCAACCTTGTTTTTTTGGTTTTTCCTACCAAGTCTAAAAAATGTTTGAATTACTTGAAGAATACAGGGGTGATGGAGTGCATTTGAATGTGTACCCTAATCAAATATAGTGTCAGCAAACCTTGACTTTGTGAGTCCTATCTCAACTCACCACTTCTGCATCATAGATTTGAAAAGAAAAATTCTGGTCCTTGAGCACTGCATGCATGATAGCTGCAATTTCATCCAACACATCTTCATTGTCATCGGAAGCTGAGTGGGGGAAATTGTATAGTGCGGGGACACAGTTCTGGGCTGTATTCTTGAAACGTCCCTGGAAATTTGAGGCAGTGTTTAAGGCCTAGGTATTATACATCAAAGGTGTTGATTTTGTTCAGAGATGAGAATAAGAATCAAACACACATACTGTGAAAATCATGGGGGAAGTGGTCTCGAATGGTTCAATATCATGTGTCTCAAATGCTGTGTCAAAGGCCCTCATGATATAGCTATGCAATTGGAGGTGGCTACCAAATATGTCCCCAGTCAGCAACAAAACATGGAAATTGAGTATTGCTGATTGAATGATGATCCAATAATGCTGGTCAGGGAGTTTTCTCCAATATCCCTGGTGGGACATGCTTGAGTCACTGGCACTTGAGGCTTTTGGCTCAAGGTAATCCACCTTACTGACAGGTGAAGATGACCTGTTATGAGCCTGAGAGACTGAGCATGAGATGGGTGGCACAGATCTAGCAAGCAAGGTTGTAGCACTGGTGTGATACTTCCTAGCCTGCATGGCACAGATTAGTGAGGTTAGGGAGTTACCATAATATGCTGTTACTTGAGACTTACAGGGCCCAGGGGCAGCAATCCATCATGCAAAGATATCACATCATCATATGGTGTTGAGGAATGTGAGGACAAGAATGGCTGTAGCTGATATTCCTAGAGAAACCATGGGAATTACATTATTAAATCATCCAAATATGAAGGAGGGAATGCGAGGTTCCAGAACTTCTGATACAAAGAATAGATATCATACCTGCTTTGGCCTTTTCGTAGTGGGATGCATGCTTGTTGGCTCATTCATGCCAAGGGACTGGAAATCTTCAAGAGTACATTTCTGATTTGAGGGGAGTGTGTTGGTTCTTTGTAGGAGTTGGAGTGCTGGGGACATTTGATGAGGTGGGCTACCAACAAGATCATTGGACTGAACATCATGGGCTGGGTCAGACTTTAAATATGTATATCAGCACTAGTGGCTTTGAAAATGTTAAGAAAATATAACAAAACCATCTTTGATGCCTTAGGAGGAATTCCACAGGCTGAATGACTGAATTCAATGATTTCTGTGGGGCCATGAAGCTGCTTGTTCTTCTTTAGCATTTCACAGTGTTGTGCTAGGGCCTCATCTTCTTTAGCATGCTGTGCTTTAATCTGTGCTTCTTCTTGATCAATGACATCTTCTCCATTGTCACTGTCATCATCACTATTGCTGATATTGTCCACAGTTGGGCTACTATCACCATTAGCATGGTTCCTTGGCTTGGCGGATTTACCACTGGTGTTCTGGTCTTGTATGCTAGCATCACTGTTGGCACTGTTCTCTGATTCTGGACCATTGCTAGTTAACTGGACTTGGATGATGGATAAGCATGCAGGGATTGAGTGCATACCAGTATCTGGCTTGGGGCCATAGTCATCATCACCATTAAGCTCTGTTGCTTTTTTCTGACCATGCTACAATGAAGGATGGAAATATTAGGTAGAAAAAAAATAAGTGACTGAAAGTTGCCTTGCCTTATTAGTAGGAGGTGGACTAGGAATGCCAAGTGGATTAGGGAAGAGCCCCAGGTCCTCAAGGAGAGCCTTGTTTCACTGTATATTCCTCTCATGTAACAGCTTGTACTCAGTGAGACCTGACTCAGCATTGATAGGTTTGTCAGTCATAGAAGTTGAGACTGTAGTCTTTGCCACCTTTGACTTTGTGGACTTGAAGCCAACGTCACCTTGATTTGTGATGGGGGCCCAGATAGCATGATGAGCCTTTTTGGGAAGAGCAGCAGCCTTTGCTGTGGGGCAACATTTGTGAGGGCTTCTAACTACCACCTCACTAGTAGGGGAGCTAGCATGGGATGGAGTCATGCCAGCAGTCGAGGGGGGGCTGACATGAGGGAGTTGAACAGAGGCTGAAAAAATCTGAGAAAATTCTACTGAAAAAAAAATCACACCACATCACTGATTTTGGCACTTCCAACCTGCTGTAAACAAAATAAAACTGTTGTCTTTGGCTGCAAATACTATGCCCCATGTTGAGTGTACCACTCACCTGGATCCTAATGTCAACCTTCAGTGTTGTCCATATTGTCAAATGATACTATGAGAGGTCTAAACACTCACATCATCAAAACTTCTGCCTGCCAGCAGGCCTGTAATCATTCTTCCACTGTGTCTAATGATGGGAGTAAGAACCAGCAAGCCTATGAGCAGTCAGACAACACACTGGAAGACTTGATAGAGGCCATGCGACCTGCTGGTGATTATGATCTAGATGTTGATGGATGAGGCTCTAGTCATCCATCTGGTATAGGCAGGCCTCAAAATGAAGATGATGTACCAGTACCACTCAATCCCTGGGATGGTGATTTCATTATCAAAAGGATCACAGGGGCTGCACAGATGTACAATAGGTCAGGCCAGCCACAAACAAAATGGGAACAGATGAAGGCAGCCAAGAACCCCAACCAGCCATCTTACCCATGGGAATCCCCAGAAGAATTTGAGCTAGTGGACTGGCTAGCATCATCTGGGTGTTGCAGGTGAAAATCAACAAATTCCTCGCATTGGCATGGGTGAGAATATATTATTGCCAAACAGTCACGCCAGTCATTCACCTTTTTGAGTCATCTTGGAACAGACACAGCATAGTCCTTTGTCCTTTCGTACTGCCAAATCTATGTATGAATGCATTGAGAAGTACATGCCAAAGGCTCCTGGGTGGAAGAGCAAAACCATCATCCTAGATGATGCACTGACAGAGCCACAGACATTCCTCTATCGAGACCCTGTGGAATTGGCAGACTTTCTTTTTGGTAATCCAACATTCTGAGATTCAATGCTTTACAAGCCAATCAGAGTTTTTGAAGCTGATGGTAAAACTCGAATTTACCATGAGATGATATCAGGGAACTGTGGAATGAAAT
>MU129091.1:0-15738 GCA_014904985.1 Hydnum rufescens UP504
ATCTAATCTTCGTGATCATATATAACGTTATTTGAAATCACTTGGAGCTCAATTTTCGCACTCTATGTCCTCCTCCACTGCTCAGCACCCCCCAATGGCCACTTGGGCGTTCACCTTCCCAACACCCCCGTTCCTGGCGATAGAGAGTTCTACCCACACAGTGACCCACCAATCAGCACCCCTCTCTCCGTGAGCCAATCTTGCTAAGCAACACCAGATCGATGTTCTGGCCGACATCGTCCGCGTTCTCTAGGAGGGTGGATGGCCGCAGAATCAGGTCCGACCCAAGTTGTTCCAGTCTCTCAAAATCAGGGATATAACGTTCAAAAATTGTATCTGGGTGGTGGGTACAATTAGTCAGATGACATATATGCTTTGTGCTTCACAACATATCCACACCAGTCTCCAATGTGCCAATACAGCTCAGTAAATGGCTCACCCACGGATTGGCACCTGGTCCATATCGGAGTATGTCCCTCTCTGCGAGTGTTCCCTTGCCCTTCACCTGATAAACAATAAAAACACCTAGAGCTTCACTACACATGGTGCTGGTGCCATCTTAATGGAAGCTGCGGACGTAGTTCCCGAGGGCCGCATTAGTCCTCAAGATGCAGGATTCTGGTCTGATGATCACATCCCGGCTTACAAGCGCATCGTCGATTTCATCCATGCTCAAGGCACAATGATTGGGATTCAACTTGCCCATGCGGGCTGCAAAGCGAGTACTAGATGTTGAGATGTGACGGGTATCCCATTTGATATTTCTCTTCCCTGATTCACACATTTGTTATTTGCCCCTATTTCCTTTTTTGGTTAGCACCATGTATGGCATCCGGTGATCTCGGACCGGATGCCCTTTATATACCTTGGAGCTCTGGAGGCAGTCCCTTAGTTTGACTCCTCTGAACTCCAGGTATGTCTCTTTTCTTGTCACTCATGTAGATATCTTCATCCTCAGTTTGACTCCTCCGAACTCCAGATATCACCCTTTGTGTGATCCAGCTCTAGACGCTTCTCACTAGAGCACCGTGGGCAGTGACTGATTTTCAGGGCGTTAATCATGGCATTAATCATGCTCCTGAAGAGGAAGGGGGTTGGCCTGATCAAGGTAAATTTCCAAAGAAACATTTGTAGTATTGCGATGACCCAGCGGTCCCCTCTCTTCTTTGGTGGCAGTGGAAGGGCCGTCAGATATTCCCTTTGCCCCCGGTTATCCCATTCCAAAACCTATGACATTAGAATACATCAATCAGCTCGAAGACAAATACGGAGCAGCTACTTGCCAAGCAGCTGCAGCTGGATGTATGTCTTGAGCACTTCTTTTAATCTGGTCCTCGTGGGTTACCAAAAAGCTGACAAGCTGGCTCCATAGTTGATTTTCTTGAGGTAAGTATGAGAATGGCAACTTGTTTTTTGTGGGCCAGCACATATCAAGACCTATTTGTTGCAGATCCACGGGGCTCACGGATACCTAGTCCATAACTTTCTTTCTCCACTCTCGAACGCTCGTGAGGATAAATACGGTGGATCTTTGGAAAACCGCTTCCGGTTTCCTCTCCAAATTGCCAAACATGTCAGAGCACAATGGGGGGAAAAGAAGCCCTGTTTTCCCATCTTAGTGCTACAGACTGGGCTGAAGGTTGGTTTTGATTTCCCTCGCCTACTTCCCTTCAAATTTTGGTGTACATTTGGTCAGGCCTGGAAAAAGACGAATCTACAGGTGTATGGAGGCAATGGGGCATCGAACAGAGCTCCATGCTCTCTCATCGACTGGCGTCTGAGGCAAACGTCGACTTGATCAATGTTTCCTCAGGAGGAAATTGGGCTGCCCAGAAGATCAAAATTGGACCTGCCTATCAGGCACGTAATTGCTCTTCATCATTCCATCTCCTGTTGTGATGTCTGAATGGCTTCAAATTTAACAGGCCCGTTTGTGGAGCACATCAAGAAAGCTGTCCCCAACGTTTTAATTAGTACAGTCGGGCTGATCACCAGGGGGAAGCAGGCCAAGCAACTCCTCCAAGATGGGAAAGCAGATGTCGTCTTCTTGGCTAAGGAATTGCTTAGGAATGTTGATTTCCCTCTTAAAGTATGTACACCTTAGGCAGCCCTACTTCAGTACCTAGTTAGGTCTGGTTTTTCTGGTAGAATAGCCTACCTAATAGGCTCATTTTGCCATGGCCCCACGTACTCTATGAGCCTAGCATGGGCCCACGGAACCTCATACAATTTTAGGCTCCATGGGGCCCATGCAGAAATTTTTTTAGGCATGGGGCCATGAACACCTGCCCTGGGGATAGTACTGTTGAGTTTCCCAAGTCCACCACATCGGCGATCCCAGATTTCTTTATCTCCGTGCACACTTTTTTTTCTAAGTCCACACGTACTTGCTCTTTTTTTTTCTAACATGTCATCACAGAGATATCATGACATCAGGGATCTAAAGCAGTAGGGATAGGAAATGGAAGGGGGCATGGGAAACATGAAGGCAACGTGAGAAATACGAGGGCAATGTAAAAAAAATGCAATGGTGGCACTGAAACGGAAGGATAGTAGAAGATAAGTAAGGACAATCCGAAAAACAGATGGATGATGTGAAAAATGGATGGACGACGTGAAAAACATACGGACGATGCGAAAACATATGGATGATGCGAAAAACATACGGACCACACAAAAAACAGATGGACAACGCAAAAATGTATGGATGATGTGAGAAATGGGACGACAACGCAAGAGACTGAAGGATGTTGCAAAAAACTGGAGGATAACATGAGAAACGCAGGGATAGTGCAAAGAGCACAAGGACACACGCAAGGACGATGTGAGGAATCCAAGGATCATTCAAGAAACACAAGGACAATGCGAGAAACGCGAGGACAATGCAAGAAACGCGAGGACAATGTGAGAAACGCGAGGACAATGCGAGAAACGCGAGGACAATGCGAGAAATGCGAGGACAATGCGAGAAATGCGAGGACAATGCAAGAAACGCAAGGATGATGCGAGAAACGCAAGGACGATGCAAGAAATGTGACGACGGTCCAAGAAACGTGACGACGATGCGAGGAATGCAATGATGATGCAAGATACGCAAGGGTGATGCGAGAAATGTGACGACGGTGCGAGAAATGTGACGACGGTGCGAGAAATGTAACGATGCAAAAAATGGGAGGATGGCATGAGAAATGGGTGGACAAGGTGAGAGATGCAAGAACGACACAAGAAACCTATGCACAATGTGGGAAACAGAAGAACAATGTGAGATATATTAATTCTGAAAAGTGGGCATCATGGGTCCTCCCCAGAACCTCGGACCAGTAGGAGCTTGCCTTGAGAAATTTCCCATTCCAAAATACGTATTGGGGTCCAAGGGTGGACCCTCATAGGATGCCGACCTGGAGGGATTGCCAAATTGTGTGCCTTGGTATGCAGAGTTTTGCTCTCCATAGCCAAGTTGAGCAGACAACGATGGATGTTGAGCTGCCTGAGAAGCACCGGGGAAATTGTAATGAGTGGCAGGAGGGAAAAGAGAAAAATCAAAGGTATCAATGAAGGCTGGTCCTGGGGGGACGTTGTCGAAGGCTGGTCTCGGGGGGACATTGTCGAAGGCTGGTCTCGGGGGCACATTCTTGAAGGCTGGTCCTGGGGGCACATCGTTGAAGACCGGCACTGGGGGCATGTTGTTGAAAGCTCGTGCCAGGGGCACATTTTTGCCACCGCTAGCATTTATCAATGCTGATACATGTGGTACAGCAACAGTATTAATATCAGTTGGAATGGGAGGGTTGACAGCTGCATCAGCTACTGTCGTGACCGAGGACTCAATGCTAGGTGTGAATACGGTAGTAGCAGCCACCTTCGCATGCTTCCTCTTGCTCTTATTCTCTGGCTTGCCCGGAATTGGGCGTTTAGTCTTCCTCATGGTTGCCACTGAAGGGTTTTGCAAGTCCTCGAGGTCCTCCAGATATCGCTGAGATGAACTGACGTGCATAAGGACATGCCCATCATGATCACTCATAATCGAAATGACGCCCTTGTCCTTGAGTGACATATTGGCATCCACTATTGTGTATATTATGTAAGAGCATTAAATGTAAGTCCACGTTCATTGACGTACCTGCGCTCCATTGACGGACGGCAATAGTGATGTCTGCAGGCTTTTTGTGGAATTCGGAACACAAGAGACGCCAGCCACCCACAGAATTAGATGCATTGTGATCTAAGTCCACAAATCCTGGTGCCACTCCCCAGTTCATGACTTCCAGTTGATGACTGTAAAGAAGATCGGCAAAACCTTGCCAAGGAAATCGTTCTTCGAGAGTAACAAATGGCTCTGCAAATATGTGGTCACATTGGCTCTCTCAGTCTCCAAATACTCGTACTTACCTAATAGCCTCCTCAAATGCTTCCCACTCGATGCCTTGGCCTTCAATATATCGGTGAGTTCAGCGCTCCATACTTTCACCTGTACAACATTGGGATCAAGCTCGGGCTTCTCAAGTTGAAGGGTATCATTATTGACAAAGATATAGAATTGCCATAGGAGTTGGCTGATCGGGTTGTTGATGCTGCTCCAAAATCGCCATGATGCATCTGTTCCGTAGAAGACGCCATTCCATGCGGTGGATTTGTCGTCATGTGCTCGACCCGTTACCATGAGGATGATCGTGTGTACTCCAACTTCCCCAATACACTGTGCCTGAAGGCGAGTTCAGTAACAAAGCAACTAAGAGAAGTAAGAACAATTCACTCACTCGCTTCAACATCCCATCCTGTTCAGCAGCCATCAAATGGCTTAGTCCCGCTCCTTTCGGTGGCTTGCTTCATGTCTTCAAGATCGGTCTTGACCATCTCCGCTCGCAGATTGGAAAGCTGCTCATCCAGGTCACCGGCCAAATCATGCTCATGCTTGAACGCATACCAAGCAGGTGTGACAATCTCCTTTATATAGTCACCTTGCTTGCCTTATACATATGCATTAGGATAGCACAATAAATCAACCAAAAGCAAACTTACGATGCCCATCTTCACCTGGAAGAGGATTTGGATGTTCTTTTGAGTATGCACGGGACCACCCATTGAATGCATTTTTTTCACGCTGACACTTCTCCTTCTCAATCCCAGCAGGATCACTGAGATTGAGTTGGGTGGCCTTCAGAAGCCCTAGACGAGGATATTGGCTCTTGTCTGCAAGTGTGCTGAGATCCTCCAAAAATTTGTCTCTGAGCAAGTTAGCCTGTGTGGTGATGGCTTCCGAGATCGTTCCGATCAAGAACGGTCGAGAAGATTTAATGGAGGGGTTCCCAGGCCAGAAGTCAGGATCTTCATAATCCCCATCACAGGACACATCAGGAAAACCCACATTGCTTCTGAAGCCTTCAAAGGGCTCTGAAGCCCTTCAGAGCCTTCCAAGGCTTCAGAAGCAATGTTGGTTTTCCTGATGCATAAGACCCTTGCCACGGGCTCTAGCTGTTGAGACAACCTTGCCCCCCCCAGACGCGATGGTGGCTGGTGGCTGGTTGCCATAGTGAACATGGACGATAGAAAAGGGTGGTTCGTCTTGCTGGGATTCATGGCTCAAGCCTGCGGTATTTGGCAGGCAGCCGACGATTCCATCATCGGTATCAGTCATAGGGTCAAATGGGATGCAATGATTCACAGGGGGATGATATGTGGAATCCAAGCCAATGGTGAGTTCATCATTGCGATCATCGGTGTCACTGTCGGTTGTGGGTTCAAACAAGATGTGAGGCCTCGAAGGGCGTGTCAAGCCAACAGTGACTTTGCCATTGGTATCCTCTTCAATGGCCATAGGACCAAGTGGGATTGGACGGCTGGAATGGGGATGAGACGTCGAGTCATTTTGTGGCATGGTAGATTTCAGCAGCGATAAAGCACCAAACTGGGGACTTCTGGGTGATGTATGCATGTGTTCATCGCTATTATCAATAGAACGAGAATCGGTTTCACCATCGGTCTGATTCTTCTTGGTCTGAGGCCTAGTTGTGTCGGTAGACGAATGTGCCTTTTTAACAAATGTCAATTCCAATCCAACAATGAAAATAAACAAAAACGAATCATCACTCACATATGTATCAATGCGATCCTGTTTGCGCTTCTGGGTCAAAGTTCTATGCAAGTGCAGGGAGAAAACTGGAGGTGGCAGCTGCAAGGATCCAGGCTCAAGATGAGCAGGGGGATCCACTTGATTCCCATCATCACCATCCTCATTGGCCCCACCAACCCGTCTTTATTTGTTGTTGTTGCCGGTGGTGTGTCGACAGCAGGATGTTGTCCCTTTTTCTTGGTCTGCCATTTGGTCATGGACAAGGGATGTATTCCAAGGGCCAATTTGTTCGAGGCATCGAAGGAGACCAAGGGAATAGTAGCAGAGAGAGTAGGTGAATGAATGGCTGTCAGGGATCTGGAGTAGGGACAGGAGTAGGGGAATGCTGAGATATCGAAGATAAAGCAACAGGCGAGGGGACTTTGGCTGAGGTCTTCTGCTTGGCTTGGGCAATGACAGTGTTAGATGGCCTAGCCTTTGCAGTTGGCCTTCGTTGGCATTTACTAGTGTGGATTTCTGGTTCTGAGCCCTTGTCAGCCCCCCAAACCCATCTTGACCATCTAATATGACAGAAGACTCCGCAGAAGAGACGGCTCCACCATGCTGTACAGCAGGTTGTCCAGTCTTTGCATGAGAGGAATTAGAGAGTGTGGCAGAATCAACAGGCACTCTGGGTAATTTTGTGCCTTTCAGAGGCATTGAGTGACTCGGTAGAGTGGAAGGTGCACAGTGAGCAAGAACTCGCCAACAACACCTATCGTTACCCATTCATCACCTAATGCAGAAAGACCGCTCTAATAAGGACTGAGAGACACACGCAAAAAATCTGGAGAGCTCCGGTATTACATAATACTACTTCCATAAATATCGAGGAGTGTCTAATTGAAGTTCTAGTACTAAGCACCAGTGATCCTTCCGATAGCCGAATGTTTCGTCTGCTCGTTGCGTAGAAGACCTTCCCACACTGACACGAGAACCCCCATCCTCAATCACCCACTTTGCAATTTGCTGAATGAGCTCATCGTAAGGTCCATTTGTTGGCCACATATAGACTGAGAAGTCCTTCACTTGAGACCGGGGAGGAGGTTCTAGGTGGCTGCGCATTATCATCTCCAGATGGCGTAGATCAGGGGGGATGTCGGATATAGGTATCAGGGCCAGCCTATCAAATAGCCAAGTTCTGTCAAATGAGACAATGTCCATTGGGCGTATTCGATCGTGGGCATGTGGCGGCAGCAAGGATGGATTGTTTCTGGAGAGACAAGGAGGAAATGAGAGGTTCTCTAAGAATCGATACTTGAAAGACATTGAAGGGTCAGAGCCATGTTCCTTCCACCATGCGTGTTCAATGACAGGAGAGACAGGCCTTTCCCGACACATGGGAGGGAGGCGAATGGTTGTAGTGACAAGTGGTGCACACTTCATCATCTCCTGGAGATCCCACTGTGAGTGGTGCCAAGCTATAGCTTGCTCAACATATCGGGGTTCAAAAAGCCATATGTATGCCACCATTTCTGGTGTGAAGGCATCCTTCACTTGGAACTGAGCCAGGCCTCGAACGTTGGCCTGTGACATTAGCATGGCATGAACAGTATGGAGATGTAGCTGAGATTTGAAGGCCAGGGACATTGACCATGTTCAAGAGTTGCGGTACTTCTTTTCCTGAATTCATCATACACCAAGGCAGCCATAAACCACGAATTCTTCCAACCAATGTTCTCGCTCAGCACCCCATAAGACTGGGCCAACAACGAGGGTATACCACTGATGTATGGACATTCAAGCAAGTGGGTAGGGAATGTCGGTGAAGAGAAGTGATGATGCGTTGTGATTCGAATCCGGACCTGACTCCAGGTGCGACATTGGAAGTGATATGCTAGGCTGAGTGAATAAGGCGGCTAGATAGTATAGAGGATGGAGGTTAGTCTGACTAGTATCCAGGATGAGTTGAATGGGAATATGGGGCTATCCCACATACCATGCCTACAGTGCGATGTACACTCATGGTCAGCTGGATAAACGACATTGTTGAGATTAAACCAAGTGTCCACAGCAGAAGTTGGAGAGGTCATGAAGTGAGGTTTGATATAGAAAGTAACAGAGATCGGAGCCAAGAGTCTGACAGAGGGCACAAGAAAAATAGATGTGGGTGACAACATTGTAACTCCAGAGTTTGCCCTGCGATCCTGAAGCAGCAATGGACGAGAGGCCTAGAAATATCAAAAAATAAGATTGTGAATGTTTATGATTATTAACCAAGTTTCACAAGGATGGTTCATACCAATGTGAAATCAGAGGAACCAATATACATGAAAAGTCAGTCAAACAGTTACATTGAGTTGGGGCAATGTCCGGAGTTCACCGTGTACCCACATTGCTACGCAGCACAATGCATGAGGTCTAGAAACATCAAAAAAATGAGATTACAAACATTTATTATTAACCAAATTTCATGACAATTGGTCCATACTGATCCAAAATCGGATGAGCCAGTATGTGTATCTTAGTATAGGGGGGCTACAGTCATAATTATGGGGCATAGTTCTCTGGTATTTTCAAAATATGTTCTTATATACTAGGTCTAAAACACTCTATATTACATTGTTATACCTCATCCAACCTGAAAATAGTTATGAGTCCAATAAGATTTCAATTTATGGTACTTGTGTGATTGCACTGCCTTCAAAGGGTCATATCCTGGTTTTTATTGTGCAGAAACTTTCAATAGTAAGGGATGAGATTATTCCCCGAGTTACAGGGCTAATAATCCTCATGAAAGTGATATATCGCACTGCCCTTTTGACGCTTAACTGCATTGGGTTTAAATACGTCACAATGCTCATTGTTTTCCCCCTAAGAATTACTTTTATATTTGTACATTGTGTTTCTCTTGCCAATGTACAGTCTGGTATACTCATCACATATGTATGCAATTTTGAGCGCTTATTGATATGAGTCTGTTTATTTAGTTTCCATGGTGTTGAGTGACTTTCCGGAACCAAACCATGTTGCACATCCCCCTCTGTCATTGTTCCTTCCTCGGTATGTTGTACTCATTGTTATGGGACAGTATGGACTGATAGGATCAGCCAAGCTGAGGGTATCCAAGTCGGATGACAATCCCAATGAGGAGTACTATGCCTGTATGAATCGGGGTACTCCACACCCAGCTTGCAAATTTTTTGGTATGTTACTCTGCGGATATTCTGAGACTTTCACTGATGGTATCTCTTTTTTCAGTCTGGGTCAATCAAGACACTACCATTGGATTTTCTTCCTTGATGCTATCTGCACCTTCGACACCTAAGCGTATGTATACAGCTTTTTCGTTCACTTGCTTCTTACATAATCTTTTACCAGGACAAGGACCATCAACAACCCCAAGAACTCCTACGACAACCCTGAGAACTCCTACAACAACCTCAAGGGTCGCTCCTGCTGCAATGGATCTAAGTCTTCAGGTTGAGGAATTGGAGATGGAAAGGGATAGATTTGAGGACTCAGCCATATGGGCACAGTATGAGCTTACTCTGGTCACTGGTAAGTACAATGAGCTGAGGGCTAAGCTTGTTGCCCTACTTGAAGACGCTTAGGAATTTTCTACTCGTTACCACCTGTCCTAGAATAGTTTTCGGAGAGTCCCAAAGGTCTCTTTCCTTTCTTGCTCCATTTATGTCTTCGCTTGGCTGAAAGGCAAAAGCATTGGTGAGGCACAATAGGAAGAAATTCAAAGCCGCAAATCAACTGTCGTTGTCCAAACAGTGGAAGGGCAACGAGGAGGCACTCCTCCATCCACTGACAGGCTCAGAGGATCCATATCAAGTTATCCCTGGCAATGAACTACCATCTGAATGGAGTTTGAATAGGAGGAAGCACAATGGTGTCGTTTTCCTTGGAAGGGGTGCTGATGGTCAGTCAATGTATCAGCAGGCTGGGCTCCCCACTCGGCAAGGTCCCCAATCTTCTGTCAACACCTCCATTCAGCCCAACACCAACAGTTTTTTCAACTTTGACTATGGATTTGATGTGATGGATTACCGTGTGCCCCAAGATCCCCATCCTATCCTTCACCCACGAGAAAGCTGGCACCTTATCAAAGACCGACAATCCGTCACTCTCACTGGCGATATGGTGCTGCTCACAAATGGAACACTATCATTCTCCCAAATTTAATTCATCCTTACATGGCCTTTTGTGTGGCCACGAATTCTGGGCGTGATTGTGTCCCAAGTCCTCCCAAGATGAACCCGTGTAGCTGTGGAGAGCCCAACGTCAGGCTTGAGGTTACATGTGTCCGCCTAAAATGTATGTCTTTTGATCCACTGATGGAAACTGAATACTTATCCATATTCTTGCAGGTGTCGACTCAATCGTACTGTATGTCTGCAAATGTCTGCCAGCACCTCGGCAACTCATCGAACATGGACTATTTCCATGTGCTCTGGTCTTTCCTAAGCTCACTGTTGAGCTTGATATGCTTGAGTTCGCTGCAGGCCTCTTCGTTAATTTGGCCCCTAATGAAATGGCCTGGGCAGTGACGCTCACAGAATTCCTCAGTACTCGAGGCTACATCTTCACTTTTTCCATGAGTGTTTGGGATTCAACTACACCCCTACTGTATCTAATGTTTATATCACAAAGGATTCGCTTCAGCGATGCTTCAGAAATGTGCTTGCACAGTACCAGGTGCTGATGCAGGTTGTTGAAGCTGAGGTCAGCAAATCTGTCAAGGTCGCCCGGAATCTAGCTCTTGCTGCCTCTGTGACACTATCTGCCCAACATTTCAAGGCAGAGCTTCCAACGCTTGATGAATCTACACTGCTCTTTGACTGCTCTTACCTCAATGGCCAAAGCGAGGATGGCCATGTCCCACAATTGAAAAATGGCGAGGCTCGTCAGCGCCCCAGTGCATACCTTCATTCTCACTGCCCTCTTTGCTTTGGAGGGAGACCCCCAGTACCTCAAGAGAACACGTTGGTACATTTATGATAGACATTTTGAACTTGCACTAACGGACACTCATTCCAGACCACATGCTGTGGTCTGCATAGATGCCAACTTCCAGCAGAAGCGGAATCATGACAAGGATCATCGAAAAGGCTACGAGAAGGAAGAGGGCATGAGGGATCCCCTGATATTCAGCCCACACACTGTCCAGATATCAGAAGCTAATCTGAAGGAGTGGGAGGCCAATGTCGAATGTCACAAACAACAGACTCATGATAGCTTACCTAAAAACGGGGTGGACCACCATCAGAATATGCCTACCAAACGCATTCTCAACCATTTCTGAAACCAACAGAACTCCCACCACCTCGAAATGTATACATCCCGGACGAATTAAATAGACACGATTATTTCTTCGTACGCACGTCAGCCGGGAACGATCCCAATCCTAATCTCCACATTGACGAAGAGGTTACTTTTGCCCCAACATGACAACCACAGTCCCAAAGTATATGACGCCTGCACTCGAATCATATGCGTAATCCAAGACTACTCCCGATGACTCTGATTTCATGTGAGGTGGAATAAAGACACTCGTATATGGGAATGCAACGAAGGACGGTCTACCTTCCTACGTTCACCCATCACCCTCCTGAATAAACCCCATCGTCGTTTGGTCCTTTTCGGAATAAAACATCACCTCTGCCTGCACCCTGATGACATTGACGTATGAGAAGATGACAGTGAAATATGAAAGCGACCCTGCCAATCAATGAAGGAATCTGAATCCATGGAAGGCCTAAGCGAAATTAAAATGGACACATGATCAATTGGTTTGCGGATGCAAAAGTGACATAAAAGCAAATCGAACGACTATCCTCAAGCACGAATCAAAAAGTGTTCACCATGCCATTGGAACTTCACACGATTGTATATCGGCAATTCGATTACCCATACCCCGAATCATTCACCCATCTCAAACCCCACATGATTATCCGCTATTATCCAAATCCCCAAGTTGCATATGATGGCATTATAAAGACAAAAAGAGTCGACTGGACAATGTATGAGTTCGGAGAACCGCATAACAATCGACCCTCAATACGCCATGATCTCGAAATCGAATTTGTCCTTCTCCTCCGCATTCCAGAAAACACCACTGTACCTTGTCGAACCTTCTCCACGGATGCTCTTGACCTCCACCCTAACAAAATCATCCAAAGTGGGTATTCGCTTAAAAATCCTAGGACAATACAAAGGAAAAACTATTAAAAATGCGGATATTAAAGACCCCTACCCAACAATAAGCGACTTCTATCACCAAATTCGAAGCATAAGCTCGCAGGAAATCTCGCTTTGGTTCGAAGGATGGACATGGTGGTTCTACACAGGAGGCACGATCAGATTTCAATCATATAACTGTGGAAAAAGGCAAACAACATTGCAAGGGGCTGCAATTAACAGTGTTCACCATCTGTGGAAGATAAAAACATCCAGTATCAGAAAATGCAAAATCACACCACTTCCAGCCATTGGAGGATCACATGACCAATTACGAAATTAATTACGGCTACGCGCGGAAATCAAATTCGTTCTATAACTCCATCAGTTTTGATCGAGAGGTACGCCCATATAACGCTTAGAAAGCTACGATTCACACCTTTCGAACGGTACCAAACACAAGTCGAACGGACCAGAACTGCACTCTCCAGGCCAATTTTACTACCAAAATCCGGAATTTCCAGTAAAAAACGAATTTCTCTGTCAGTTCGCATTCAATCCTTTCGGAACAACCGCGCTTAGAAAGATATAAAAACTCCGCATCCGACGTACTGAGCACGCGAAGAACAGATCAAAACTGAACTCTACAGAGCGATATTACTATCAGAATCAACACCCATCAGTAAAAAGCGAATTTCTCTGTCAGTTTACACCGGATCTTCTCGGAACCACCGCGCCCAGAAAGCTGTGAAAAATCCGCATCTAATGATACCAAGAACGTCTATTACAGATGCAAACTGCTGTTTCTGCATCAAATCCCATCCCATGCACTTGTCCCCATTATCAACCAACAACAAAACACCTTAACCACTGGACTATGCTCAAATTAATCTCCAAAACCCGGAGATATCCTTTCATTTTGCCTCCAGAATGCTCCACATGGTCAGTGACCACATGCTCCAAGCATTCCACATGCTCAGCAAATTGGTGACATCACCCCCCCTCATGATTCCTTTTGTTCTCTTTATGAATGACACCACTATGACATCACCCCTCATGATTCCTTTTGTTCTCTTTATGAATGACTCAGCTATGACTGCATTATTACATCATCTTGTTATTTTTCTTTTGTTCTCACCTATGACTCACATATGACTCACCCATGGGGGAGTCATATTTCTTAAACACAGCCACCTTCAGAAAGGTATAAAAGCTGGTAGATTTCCTGTACCCCACACAATCATCTCCTCTCTGGAAATCATTACTGTCAACCACTGTCAACTTTTCTGCTTGCCTCTAAAGAACAGTCTATCTATAAGCCATCTGGAGCTAAGTCATCTTCAAGGTTGTTGAGACAAAGCCACTGGTAGCCCTCTACGCGAATCACCAAAGCCAAGGATAGTTGCAGGACCTAAGGTTAGAGTTGCTGGACATCCAAGGAAAAGTAAGCATAACGAAATACGTATCAGGTTTTGAAGAAAGAAGAAAGAAACATACTAACAAGACTAACCAAGCACTGACCAGTCTATAACCCACAGATATCCGCATTTTGACCAGGAGAACATAAACAAGAATACACAAATATCAGTAAACAGACCAACACAACACGAATGACGTATAAGCCTTTCTATAAGCATCCCACACGACGTATAAGCCTTTCTACAAGCATCCTACACGATATATCATTGACTACAGCTAGTCCATATCCCTTCCTATTCTCCACTGAACACCATACACATCTTACAGAGTGTGATCAACCATTGAAGCAAACCAGCCCAACGAATAACAACAGAAATACAGTCTCCCATCTACACACTGGCTGAACCAGATTTTGATTTGACAGTCATCGGAGCTCCCAACCCTTCTTCTATATCACCGTGCGATCCTGAAGCAGCAATGGACGAGAGGCCTAGAAATATCAAAAAATAAGATTGTGAATGTTTATGATTATTAACCAAGTTTCACAAGGATGGTTCATACCAATGTGAAATCAGAGGAACCAATATACATGAAAAGTCAGTCAAACAGTTACATTGAGTTGGGGCAATGTCCGGAGTTCACCGCGTACCCACATCGCTACGCAGCACAATGCATGAGGTCTAGAAGCATCAAAAAAATGAGATTACGAACATTTATTATTAACCAAATTTCACGACGATTGGTCCATACTGATCCAAAATCGGATGAGCCAGTATGTGTATCTTAGTATAGGGGGCTACAGTCATAATTATGGGGCATAGTTCTCTGGTATTTTCAAAATATGTTCTTATATACTAGGTCTAAAACACTCTATATTACATTGTTATACCTCATCCAACCTGAAAATAGTTATGAGTCCAATAAGATTTCAATTTATGGTACTTGTGTGATTGCACTGCCTTCAAAGGGTCATATCCCGGTTTTTATTGTGCAGAAACTTTCAATAGTAAGGGATGAGATTATTCCCCGAGTTACAGGGCTAATAATCCTCATGAAAGTGATATATCGCACTGCCCTTTTGATGCTTAACTGCATTGGGTTTAAATACGTCACAATGCTCATTGTTTTCCCCCTAAGAATTACTTTTATATTTGTACATTGTGTTTCTCTTGCCAATGTACAGTCTGGTATACTCATCACATATGTATGCAATTTTGAGCGCTTATTGATATGAGTCTGTTTATTTAGTTTCCATGGCATTGAGTGACTTTCCGGAACCAAACCATGTCGCACGTCCCCCTCTGTCATTGTTCCTTCCTCGGTATGTTGTACTCATTGTTATGGACAGTATGGACTGATAGGATCAGCCAAGCTGAGGGTATCCAAGTCAGATGACAATCCCAACGAGGAGTACTATGCCTGTATGAATCGGGGTACTCCACACCCAGCTTGCAAATTTTTCGGTATGTTACTCTGCGGATATTCTGAGACTTTCACTGATGGTATCTCTTTTTCAGTCTGGGTCAATCAAGACACTACCATTGGATTTTCTTCCTCGCTGCTATCTGCACCTTCGACACCTAAGCATATGTATACAGCTTTTTGTTCACTCGCTTCTTACATAATCTTTTACCAGGACAAGGACCATCGACAACCCCAAGAACTCCTACAACAACCCCGAGAACTCCTACAACAACCTCAAGGGTCGCTCCTGCTGCAATGGATCTAAGTCTTCAGGTTGAGGAATTGGAGATGGAAAGGGATAGATTTGAGGACTCAGCCATACGGGCACAGTACGAGCTTACTCTGGTCACTGGTAAGTACAATGAGCTGAGGGCTAAGCTTGTTGCCCTACTTGAAGACGCTTAGGAATTTTCTACTCGTTACCACCTGTCCTAGAATAGTTTTCGGAGAGTCCCAAAGGTCTCTTTCCTTTCTTGCTCCATTTATGTCTTCGCTTGGCCGAAAGGCAAAAGCATTGGTGAGTGCAATAGGAAGAAATTCGAAGCCACAAATCAACTGTCGTTGTCCAAACAGCGGAAGGGCAACGAGGAGGCACTCCTCCATCCACGACAGCCAGA